>VZTU01031807.1:219524-232637 GCA_013400835.1 Zapornia atra
CAGGGGGGTTGGACCCGATGAGGTCCCTTCCAACCCCTACGATTCTGTGATCCTAAGGATGTCTAACAGGAATATCAGAACTTCTCAGGCATCGACACGAGCACAAACAGGCTTCACGCCTGCTCTCTGCTCCACCTGGCCAGAAGATCCAGCTCAAAATGTGTGGCCCTGCAACAGCCCATTTGATGTGAAACATTCTTTCAGGGCATGTTGCCTTTTTCTTTTTTTCTTTTTTTTTTTTTGAGAAAAATACACTTTGTTTGTTATAGTAGAGCAGTAGAATCTTTAAGTTTGGAAAAGATGACTAAGAACATCAAATCCAACCATGAGTCCAACACGGTCAACTAACTATGTCAACTAAACCATGTCCTGGACTGTCAGGTCTGCATGCTTTTTGAACACCAACACCTCCACCTCCCTGGGCAGCCTATTCCGATGCCCGATCACTCTTTCGGTGAAGAATTTTTTTCTAATATCAAATCTAAACCTCACTTGGCACAACTTGAGACCTGTCCCATTGCTAGTTACTTGGGAAAAGAGGTCAAACCTCTTTTCAGGTAGTTGCAGTGAGCAATCAGGTCTCCACTCAGCTTCTTTTTCTCCAAGCTAAACAAACCCAGTTCCCTCAGCTGCTCGTCGTAAGTCTTGTGCTTCAGACCCTTCACCAGCTTCGCTGTCCTTCTCTGGACACACTCCAGCACCTCGATGTCTTTCTTGTTGTGAGGGGCCCAAAACTGAACACAGCACTTGAGGCGCAGCCTCATCAGTGCTGAGTAGAGGCAGGATGATCACCTACCTGCTCCTGCTGGCCACACCATTTCTGATACAAGCCAGGATGCTGTTGACTGTGGTCACCTAGGCACACTGCTGGCTGTTGACCAACACCCCCAGGTCCCTCTCTGCTGGGCAGCTTCCCAGCCACTCCTCCCCAAGCCTGTAGTGCTGCCGGGGTTCTTGTGACCAAAGCACAGGACCCAGCACTTGGCTTTGTTAAACCTCATAGAGCTGCCCTCAGTCCATCCATCCAGCATGTCCAAACCCCGCTGCAAAGCCCTCCCACCCTCGAATAGATGGACACTCTCACCCAGCTCAGTGGTATCTGCAAACTTACTGAAGGCCCACGCAATCCCAGGTCTTACAGTCCCATTTTTGTCAAGCCAAGCTGATAACCAACTTCCAGTGCAGCTGATATACCTGGAGCTACCTCTCAAAGGACAGACCTTACAAAGCTGATGGACAGTAGTTGCCAATCTACAGCCCTCATATTGCACCTCACATTAAGCAGCAAAAAGTTGCACCTACATTTAACTTCTGTACGATGCTAAGTAATTAAATTATTTGGAAAAAAGCTCTTCTTTGGGTTTTGTTGTCTTGGTTTTTGTTATTTTATTGAGAGGTATAAAGGAATTTAGCAATTTAAGCATATCAGGAGGGGGGAAAAAGATTGAAGAATACCAGCCTGAGAGCTTGCACTGGCTTACTCAGCAGCTCTCCACTGTTTCCAGTATTTCTCTCTATGGCATCTTCTCCAAACACGTAAGACCTGCGTTGCAAACATACACCTTACACAGTGAGATGACTTCTTGGTGATTTGAAAGATGTCATTCTAAAATACAGTTGCTGTTCGTGACTCCAGCTTCATGTCTCCATCAGACCCCCCATAACATATGGTCTGAACAGCCAGCCCGCTGACTCTCAGTCCCTGGGAGGGAGCTTTGCCATGAGTTAGGACCTCTCAGAAGAAATTAGTGGGGATAGAGAAGGCAAAAGGCATGCAGCTCTTTGCAGGGAGAGCAAAACGAGACCTTCCCATCTCTGCAAGCTGTACCAGAAGCTACTAGAATCCTGATATCAACATTTATTTCATTGTATTTGAAAGTTTGCAGCTTTCCATACAGCCATGGTTTTCACCTGTATCCCCCTAGAACATCTTATGGCTGGTTTTACTGAGTAAATATTGAGAAAATAATTTTTTTCAATCACTTTAAAAATGGAGGTAGAAGAGATGGAGAGAAGATATGCTACGCTTAACAGAAAAAAATCCCAATAAAGGTCATCAAATTAGCACATACACAAGTTAAGACCATCTGCCCCGATGGCATAACCCTAATGGCCACGCTCAAGCTGAAATCCAGGGTAGAACACTGACCACCTATTTTGTTATTTCACATTAATTTCCCTGTACCTTCAAATACCCCTTTCCTCCCTGTAGCTCCAGATTATTACAACCAAATGACTTTAAAAGATCAACTGCAAAAAACGAACCAATGAGAAACTACAGGAGGAAATAAGGTATGTGCCTACAACCAAGTGCCAAGAAATCTGCTAGCACCTACCCAGCACTACTGATGGCAGCATCTGCAGCTCCTGAGACTTGCTTCTGACTCGAATTAGTTGCTCTTTAAATATCTGTACTGCATAATTAGGAAGTACAGCATCATCCAGAGAACATGGATTTTGCATTTCTTGACCTTTTTCCCACTAATTTTCAGCAGACTATTTAATGTTAAAATCACACGGCGTGCAATGCAGCGACTCTGGTTATGAATGCACAAGTGAGACTGGCATATAGGTGGTGGCATTAATTAGCACGAAAGCACTCCAGCAGGCAGATTAGAGGATATCTGTATTCACACCGGACGGCTTTATTCATTAACAAGACATTATTTGCTAAAACATGCCCAAGAAGCCCTTGTGTATCTGCCATGAGAAGGTTTTTGCAGCACAAACGTTTCGTTTCCAGTTATCCAGGTTGCACCCACTGGCCGAAAAGCCAGTGCCCACTGGTCTGCAGGGGCTCTCTTTACTTGTATACACTCAGGAAAAAAAAAAAAATTACAAACTCTTCATCAGTCCTGGCTTGCAAAACTGTAGGGCCAGGAATGTTTTATGTGTATTTAGAAAGTTGTTTTCATTCAGTGCAATAAGCAGGCGGTTGCATCCTTTACAAGCTATCTGCAGTGGTGCCACTGAATCTCTTTTGAAGAACGAGGTCTGATGCCAACCCATCTGTAATTTCCTTAGCCAGGACAGGTTGAGGTGTTTGTTAAAATTCTGTCACTCAGAACTATCTGTTCCTGTTTTAATAAGAACCTGCCTAGGGCAGAGAGCATCTTCAGGGTTGGACTTATAAAGCGCTTGGCACATGGGCCTGAATATCAGTTGTTTCGGTACAAATTGCTTACGTGGAGCATCACCCGCCTCCCACTGTGGCACACTGTGTCTGGGCACCCAGAGGTGGCAATCAAACCCTTGCCCACAGCGTTTGATTTAGACACACCATAGCAGATTAAAAACTTAATCCCAAATTCACTGAGCACCCATAAGGCTCATTAACTACAAGCCCTTGGTTGGTGCATGTGAGAAGCGCCGGCATGAGATCCGGGGTCAGGAGGTGACCAAGCTTTGCTTTCGTCTGCTGTGACTCTGTTTTCTCACGCCAGCGAAACCAACTTCACAGGGGATAAGAGCTTATAGATGAGTATTTCCTCATAGAGTTGGAGAGTGTTTAGTTCTATCACCATGTCGCCAATGTGTCAACAAGAAAAAATAATAATTAAAGAAAAAAACGGCTTGAACTGTTCCCTGGAGGAGCTCCTTCAGAAACAACTTCAGCACATTTTTGAGGTCCAACACTCCTTTTATTTTTTTCTTCCCCCCCCCCCCAGGCTAATTTAAACTATTGAGCAACTTTAGCAAGCGTGGTTAGATATTCCCTCAGACAGCAAAATGTGCATGTTTCAGAAAGCACACTCCACAAAGAACAGCCACACTACGAAAAGCGGAAGCGCATCGGGGCCAAGCGCTCTCGCTAAGCCTTACACAACTCAGAGGGTGTTCTGGGTAGGATGGGGGAAGGAGGTAGTTTTCTTGCCCAATGAACTTCCCATGAAGCACCAAATCTCTCCTAGCAGAGCATAGATACAGTGAAAGGAAAGCAACACTTTCTTAAAAGCAACCCTGACAGGAGGCAAAGTACCACTGCTTTTCTGGTCGTTTGCTTTAGGAATAGGAGCTGTCAATTTATGGGGTTTTTTTTAAATTTGCTGTCGATATCCCCATTTAAACCTCACTAGAGCAGCACTAACACAGTGACTCGTATGTTATGATAAAGCCACAAACCCAAACCCACTGTGTCTGCAGTGACATCTGTTAATTTTGAAACTGCGAGGATGGGAAGCTTGAAGTGGGCAGGCTACCGTGTCCGAAAGCACGTCCCTGCTCTGTCCCTGCCCAAATCTTGAACCTTGCCTTGTCTGCAAGGCAAGGCAAAACCCACATAATCTTAGCAACACAGATACCAAAAGCTATTTCACAAGACTGTAAGCTTTACCATAACTGAGCTGAATCAAGAATTACACGTCAGTGCCCACGTGTAACTTCAACACCTACTTCAGCACTGAGAGAGGAAGCCCCAGGTTAAAGCGCCCACGGCACGATGGTGTTTGCCTGGCCTGAGCAAACTGACATGTAATGACTCTACTACAAAAAATACCTCTAAAAATAACATCACGGGGTCCAGAACTACTTCCTCCTGCCTTCTGGCCGGGCAAAACTTTACAGGGCTGCTGCTGCACTGCTCGAATCGAAGCCAAGTAAGATTTCGGATTGTGAACCTTGTCCTGTGCAGGCAGCTTCATGGTGAAGTCTGCAGGAGGTCCTGCGTAACTAAAGACCCCCACCCACCCAACTGCCCCGGCAGTAAAGCTCTACCCTCCCCAGCTGGATTTCTACAACCTCCGGTGCCTTCAACCGGAGTGTGACTGAGCGGAATTCGGTTAAACAACTCTTCTTTTATGATGTGAAGGAACAATTACATTTTATAGCTTGTTTTCTTGAGTTGCAGCATCTCTCATGCTAACACAGCTTGCTCTGTCACCAACATGAGCAAACCCTACTCCAAACAGCCCTCCCCCCGCCAAAGAAAAAAAGAAAGCAGAAGCACGAGTGACTGCAGAAGTTCCTAATTGCACAACCAGCCTGTGCTCTGGGAGAGGGGAGGAAGTACCACATTTCTTGTCACAGTGCTGACCTGAAAGCAAAGGCCACACACGTATCCTTTGCGAGACACCATCTGCCAATCTTCAGACCCAAATGTCCTACTGGCACTAACACAGTCCATCGCCCGGCTCTGAAACCCACCCAGCAGTTCTTCAGCCACACGAGCACGAAGCAAGCACTCAACCTTCTACCTGTAGCACTGCATCCCTATTTGTCTTCTTTCCTTTCTTCTACATCAACAAGGAGAAGTAGTTCATGTTTGTCAAGGAAGGAAGGAAGGATCTTCGTGAAATGCTTATTCGCATCTGCTGAAACTGTTGATTTTCTGCTAGTTAAGACTAAATTGCCTAAACTGGAACATCCTCCCAAGCAGAATAATGACTACATAAAAAGTGGCTGTTCTTTCGTTTGTACACTCACTGAAATACCATGGGTCCAGTTCCATATTGCTCCCTGTGATGCAGGCAACTCAACTGGGCAGAAAATGCCATGCTTAAACGTTTTACCCTCAGAATTTTACATTAAAAAATGCAATTATTGACATTTCACGCTCTCCCCCATTTTGGTAAAGCACATTTACAATTGCCTCCCTAATAATGAAGACTTCTAACTTAGGAGTTGTTGAGGAAAATACTTCTCTTGCTTCTGAAGCCCACACACATTTGGGTCCACGAATGTTTGAATAGCTCACTCTAACCAGAATGGATACTAGGTATAATCACATCTGAAGCACAATGGAAGACACAAAGAAAGAAAACTCGTATTTTGTATTTAAAAATGCATTGCATACACAGCCCACCTCAAAACACCATTATTTAAAAAGAGAGACACCTGTGATACCAGCATTTCTAGCAGTTCTGAAGGCAGAGCATGCAAAATGAAATGCTTTTAGGGATTAAATCCCTGGAAACCTGTATTTGGATGCCTAACTCAAGATGTTAGTGCAGAGAGCCTGAAGGCTCCTTTTTAGGCCACATTTCTTCTTATTTTAATCTTAGCCTAAAAATAAATATAAAATGAATGAATCAGTTTGTGGTCTTGGTGTGTGCAAACTTCACTATCATCCAGCAGAGTTACCTTCTGCACGGTCTTCTTCTCAGGACAGTCCACCAGTACAGGGAAGGCACAGGAGCAGAGAAAAAGCCCTGGCCCATCCGCCTACCTTCAGGCATGTGCAGTCCAGAAAGCAACCCCAGCAACAGAAAAATACAGGAGAAACGCTCCTTGGGAATCTCTTTTCCCTCTGCAGGGCACCACAGCTTTCCTGGAAAAAGGGCAGAAGTGCGGCCAAGAGACCAATGTAGCAGGCTGAGCCGAGACCCTCGCTGCAGGAGGAGTGGTTTACTAGTCCCTGTGTACAACCACCAACTTTAGAGGTGTGCGTGGATCCCACTTCTGAGCTAAAAGAAAAATAAAAATTATCTACCATCAGCCTCTAATACCCGTTGCCAAAAAAGTATATGCAATGCTTTTAACAACTGACAAATAGTTTTTTACACTATCTGCAAGTTGATCTCTCCAAAAAAATTGCTGAGGGATCTCAGAAGTGATGACAGGGAGGTGGGGTGGAGCCCCATGGGCATGAAACAGGCAGTTAGTCTGTCTGCAAGACTACTGAAGCACTAGGTTCAGGTGAGCGCTTTAAGCTCACCTGGGAACCGCATCACACCTTCAGACACAACAGGCTGAAGGTTGCTCTTTTCTCACCTCATTTCTCTGGCCAGGCACGCCGGATATCTATCTCCTAGCAGCAGTGCCAGTCTCACACTGGGGCAAACTAAGCATCATCCTCAGCCTCCAGCTCAGGCAAACCACGTTCAGCGCAGGTGAACTTCTGCTGACTTTCTCCGCGTCTCGAAAGCACACAGGTAACACTCCCCTGTTCTTACACCTCAAACAGAAGAGCTGCACCGCAGATCTCACTGTGAAGATCAGCACTGACATGTGTAATGCCTGCTCAGGAAATAAAACAGGGCTTAAAATTAGGGACTGGAAGAGATCCATCCCATGTGCAGAAGGCTCCCCTCCCCTCATCCACAGGACCGTCTCTTTCTCACCACGCCACTCGCTCCCTTGGGATCTGCCAGATTTGCGCTCAGTGGCAAGTTCTTAGATTGCATGTGAATGTGTGGCTGTGGCAGATCAGAGGCTCAACGTCAAAACATCCCTCAGACACAGCCGCATCAGCCCAGGCTCCTGCACGCCAGAGGGCAGGTTACAATAAGGGCTTATTCTTCCCTTCTCCTCTGTCCTCCTATTACCGAAAACTCCTCCCTGGCCACTGGGGTGTTTTGAAGCTAACAGAGCTCGCCACCAGCTGCATGGAAACACCAGGAAATGTGCAAAGCGCTTGTTTTACACAGTTCTGAAATGACAGATTACAGGAACTTTAGTCATTTGGTATTTTTCGATGCTTTCAGGATTTCAGGCAGGAATTGCAGACTCCTATTAGGATTTCGGCATTCATTCCTAGATGGACCCTACTTCTCATCAACGAAGCGATGGAGTTCTCTAGGTTTGTTATTAAATTCCTTCTGATCATCCAAGTTCTGCTTCTGTGCTCGAGAAACGTACATTTGGTGCCAAAGCGCTGAGTGCACCCCAGAGCACAAACCCCCAGCGAAGCGGGCTACCACCCATCAACCAGAACCCTGCGAGGTTCCCAAAAGCACTTCATTTTTCTCAGGCACGCCTCAGAAAACCACGCTCCTTTGAGAAGAGGAAGGTTTCCCTTGGAGCACAGCGTGCATGACACGGGACGGGATGTTTTCGGCATGAGCCTTCCTGCTGCTGACTTGACATCCTCCTTGTTACGACTCTAAACTGCTATCACTGTAAACGTCACTGATGACTCATGAGAAAATAAGCACAAACATAAAGGAAAAAAGGGAGAATGAAACCGCTTCGATTACGGTGTCTATAAAGACAGAGTGATATGGAGGCACAAGCTGTCTCAAATTTAAAAGCAAAACAACACCTATCCATGAAATAAAAGATGAATTTCTCATTCCTGACTGCAAGCATTTGGGGACAGCAACAACATATTCAGAAAAACATATGTGACCAAAGAAAGTGCCTTTTTAAAAACAACCTTATTCCACAGAGTTTGGGGAGTCACTGTTAAACACAACACCATGCAAATACAGCCACAGAGCCGAACTTTCAGCGCACTAAGCAAGCCAAAGGGATTAATTCGCTACATATATATCTAGATAAATTATTACACCGTCACAAACATGTACAGGTGTGTTTCAGTTAGTCTTCTAGCTAAGAGCATTAAATAAAGACAGCCTTCCTTACTAAATTTCTTTAAAATACAAGTGTCCCCTCCTGTCACCGCTACACCTAAAACCAGCAGCACTACCCGACCACTTCCGACAGCTAAACGTGTCCACACCTCTGGTCACAGCATTCACACCAGTCAAACCACCCTAAATGTTTCTTATCAAAGTATCCATCAAACAGGAATTACCGCCTTGCCCTCTATATAAAATCTTTATTCGAATGCCACAGAACACCCTTCTCTCTCTCAGCATTAAACACCTAACAGCTTGAATGATCAGCAGAATTCCCCAGGCAGGGCTTCAGCCTACAGCACAAACCTGCACCGCGTCAAGGTATTTACCTTAAAGCCCCGAACACGAACACCCAGAGCAGCAGATCCCGTTTCTACCCCGACACAGGATACAGGCACCACGGCTTATGACCCCTTTGACTGCGGGTGCATTTTCCTCGCTGTGCTGAGCCCAATCCCCCAGCACCTTTCCTCTTCTGTAGGGGGTTTCAGTCCACCTGAGCGACGTGTACATCGCTCCGGGGGTGGAGGGGGAGGGATCGCTGGCTCTGCCTTTCCGCAGCACGGCACAGGCACTGAGCGGCGCTGCACTGGAGTAAGGGCTTAGTTTAAACCCACCGTAAAGCGAGTTTGCCTGCTCTCAAAGAACAGCTCCTCCGTAAGAGAAGAAAAACACGCCGGGGAGCAGGACTTCTCCTCCCTGCTGCTCCCAGCCAGTGCTCTGCCCAGGAGAGAGGAGATGGGACAGAAGAGCATTAAGGCTGATAAAAGTGGGATTTTGCACATTGAAGTCACTGTAAACCACCACAGGTGTGCAGGAGGTAATCTGGTCTCTTCAACATCTCTGATTCATCTGACCACCACTTCAAAGCAGCACAGATGACAGCATCACTTTTATGAACACTGACCTTCTTTTTTTCCTGGCAGCAAGGGAAATCAATAGCACCCTGTGTGGAAATGTCAATAGAAATGCTCAAAAACCACAGTATTAACATTTCAGTGTCTCGGGGACTCTCATTTGAAAACAGCTTCTGCAACAGCCTTTGCATTTTAAAAAAGCTACAGATCAAATGTTATCACTAAAAAAGTTTCTTGAACACAAAGTAAGCCGACCGATAGTGTTTTGGGGTTTTTTTTATAGCAAACTCAATCCCCCTGTGGCATTTTGACCCAACTGCAGGGGCACTGAAAATTACCCTGGCAGCAGCAAAAAATATCTACTTTATTTATTTTTATTGTTCAACCTAAAGGAAACGCTTTTGTACATGAAAATGACAGAATTATACAGCAACAGCAGGGATGTTTTCAAATTCCAGTTTAAATAATATAAAGTCATTAGACATGCTTTACTATGTGCTTTTAAGGCAGATCTAAAATTGCAGTGTGTCCTTATGTCCTCTCTACATCACTAAATAATGCTACTAAAAAAGCAAAACCAATTTCTGTAATCTCCCTACATCCCCTAAAAATAAAATGCATCTTGAATTTAGCAGAAGCTTATTAATTTGGAGGAAATATGGTGACACAGACCGTATAGTCTTGGCCTGGCAGAGGAGGGAAAGAAACAAAAAGAAGCCAAAAAAAACCCTTAAGAGACCAGAAGCCAAAGTAAGAGCTTTCTCTGCATAGCCAAAAAAAGCCCCAGCCCAGACTAGATAGCACTACACCACCAGAACCAGGATGGCCAGGCCTTCATAAAGACATCATGCCCTGAGAAAGCTGCTCAGAAGTAGAGACACCAAAAGGAGTATGGTGTGCAGAGACTAAAATGCAGCTTTTCCAGCAAAAAGTTTCTTATACTCAGTTGCCATGGAATATGTAAAATGCACCACATTTCTGTGTTCAAATCCATACGCTTCCCCTCCTTCAGAACCGACGTCCCGGGGGGGGCAGCCCTTCCTTTTTAAGCCATCAGACAAAAAGGAGGAGATCATGAACTACATGTCACCTTTAAGTTTGCAGAAATCCTATCAAATACTGCAAACAACCAATTAGCCTTTCCTTCGCTTTTAATGTTCCTGCCTGCGTAATAAATGCTTCTGCAAAGCTTGTTAGACCACCATGACACTAATTAAAGAAACCCCTCCAGATTAATCTGAGGCTCTGCTGCAGTGGAAACTTAAAATAATATGTCCTTCCCACAAGTAATCCAGAGTCTTGTTCCCTTCACTGAAACCCAGGCATCTCAGACATGGTTTGCTGGAAAAATTCACCTTTTCAACGTCAGTTTGGTTGGGGGTTTTCATCTTCACGGTGGTAATCCCTGATGGCAGAGAGGTGAGACACGGGCAAAGGTTGGTCAATCCCACAAAACTCCCTTTAGTTGTGTTGTTAACCCTAAAGCAGCCTTGCCTGGCCCACTGAATTTTAATCCTGAATTGGAAAAGCTTAGCTGGTGGCAAAATGTAATTCCTCTTCTTGTGACATAAAAGTACGTTCCTTGAGAGCCCGTTTGAATATTTGCTTTTCCTGCATGAAAGCACTCAGACTGTGAAGTTCCTCTATTGCCCCTCCATAAAGATGTCTCAGCTGTACCAAAGAGAAAAGGAAACATTAGGCTGTGGATTCAAATGAGCTGTCAGAAAACATGAACATAAATCTGACTTAATAGCATAATTTGGAAACGTGTTCTGGGGCCCACCCTTGGCAGTAACACCACGGTTTAATTCACATTGTAGCAATATTTAAAACAGCTCTGCAACTTTGGTTCTCCACCCAACTAAACAACAGAAAATTATGTCATTAAATGAAAAACACCACACGTATTTAAGCGAGAGAAACCGTCTAAACTTCTGACAATTTTCATCTTCAGATTTTTTTTTTAATCAAAAGATTTGTACAGCTTTTTTTTTTAAAATAACTTACAGGATCAAAAGGAAAATAAATGCATAGCTTCAAAACCTTAGAATATAACCTCCCCTTGTTGCGGAAGAGTTCAAAGTCATAAAGTGCTGCAGATATGAACACACATCAGACAAATAAAACTAGCAACTAACTTATTTTTCTGGTTTATTTAACAATATTTCAGACTTAGAACATTAAATAAAAATCTCACAGACAATGGGTAGGATAAACAATGGCTTTGTTTTTTGGGTTTTTTTTTTCTTTTTTTTTTAAAAGAATGCTGAGACACATTAATTGAACCAACTACAGGTTTATTTTGGATACCAAAAAATAAAAAGAAGCTGGAAGGAAGAGAGCAGTGCATTGCACCGATCTCAGTAAAACTGCTTATAAGCATCGCTGCATACATTTAGCCCTGGAAGGACACAGATGGAAACTGGATACGGATGCTGCCAAGAAGGGTAGGCTAAACATGGACTGGGAGAGCGGTGCTCTGGGCTCTACCCTGGTTGCCAGAGGGCATGGCTCTGAATCATGCTCACGTAAGAGAGGATCTGCACACCCTGCACTAGCAATTGAGCAGCTCCTTGAGGGCCAGCGGTGGTGGCAGGAGGTGGAGGTGCTGCAGATGGATGCAACTGACACTAGCTGACACTCAACGGACTTAAACCAAAACAGGTCATCTCGACAGAGGTGCCACTGCAGCTCAGGTAACATCAAAAAAGGGACCTGCTGTACCTTGTTCCCCTCCATAATTTGATTTTGCTACCCTCACAGAGAGCCAACATACCTGCAGGAGTTTAGGCCAAGCCTGTGTTTTGCACCTTGGGCTATGGCACACGCCTCTTCAGTGGATGTGGAGAGTAGCAACATTCACCAGGATGCACTGTGCCTGTGCTTTGTACAAGGGCAAGTTAATCTTCAGGGGCCTGGAGACTGAAACCCAGGCTTACTGACAGCCACACACAGGCCTTGCCCCTGCTTACACATGTTTTTCACAGGTTTAAATGTGCCAGGTGAGTTCACTACTATTTATTCCACTGCTCCTTTACTCTAACCTCTGTCCTACCTACCCATCCACCCACCCCAACCCCTGTCCTGCCACCTACAAAGAACTCAAGGGACCTCAAATTTGCTAGTAAACCAAAATGTAAGCAAGCTGTCTGGCAACAGAATAGATTCCACCACAATTCTCATTTTTGTGTGCTCCTCCTGGGTGGGTCCTTTCCACAACCAAATGTCCATGGGTACCACCGTGATGAAAAAACCCAACCTTCCTCCTCCAGAACTGCAATGACCAGTCTTCTACAGATCTCTTTCCAAAAAGGTTCTGCTCGACACTGTCATAGACTAAAGCTGGGCGGGAGGGGGGCAGGGGGCGAGACACCAGTAACAAAAATAAACCCCTTGACTATCACCACACAATGCCAAGAGTCCTCCTCTGCACATCAGGGAAAAATGCTGGCTGCAATCCCACTCCTTGCCAAGCGTGAACTCTAATCTTGTTTATGACCTGCAGTATTTCGTAACAGATGGGGGGTTTTGGGTTGGCTTTCTTTGTTTCTTGTTTGCCAAGTTCTGAAAAGGGCTTAAAACAGGCGTAGAGACACAAAGGAGCAGTTACAATACACAACTAATCGGAAACAGTACTCAAACATTAGACTGGACAGGACTAAAGTCCACTCCACAAACAGAATCAGAAAGAGACAGAAGAAAAATTTTAAAAAAAGGAAGATAATTTTTAAGTGCTAACATAGTAAGAAACAATCTTAAAAGACTCACAAAATGCATGTGGGGAAACAGAGGGGTCCCCTTCTTTTAAATATATTTACATAATATTAAAGCTTTTTATTTTGCTTTTCTCACCAACAAAATTTTCTACCTACCCTGGGCAAAGCCCCCATTTAAATTAAGAGGTTAACACATACAGACTGTCAGACCCGCGTCCCACGCACATCTCCCCCACCCTCTCC
>VZTU01031807.1:232681-242682 GCA_013400835.1 Zapornia atra
ACCCTCTCCTCCTCCCCCTCCCTCCCTCCCTGCACCGCCGAGGGGCCCGATGCCTGGCCTGCTCCGCGCCGCATGGCATCAGCCCTGACATCGGCACAAAGCGGAGGTGACACAGCACCGCTCTGACCCCGCGCACTACAGCACCACTTCGTGAAAGCACAAGAGACCACGGTCAGGGCTTGCCTAGACATTAAAAAACAAAATAGAAATAAAAAATAAAAGGTAAGAAGGTTTCACCATTTAGCTGCTGCAGTTAAATGGTAAAACCGGACTAACGTGGGCACAGCATTACCAGTTCAGAAGTGTTTATACCATTTACACCGCAGTGGAAAGGAAAATAAGTTACCTAAGTGCATCCGCACTGCAGCCTACACCAGCACAGTATCAGTTAAAAAAACAATACATCAGTCCCCTAATTGACAGAGTTATACCAGGTGAACTTTTCTAGCATAGACCAAGCCTAAGACATGAGGTAGTGAAAAAGAAAATCAGGCTCAAGATCTTTTTCCATTCCATAGCAACAATATACTCTAAAAAATATTCACTGCTCAGATTTATGGATTTTAAAAATACTGTTTTAAAATCCAGACTTTAAAGCTAACATCCTGAGTGACACAGGATTTACAAATGGAGGCATAAATCTTAAAAACGCCCTTGCTCAGGGTCCTAATTCAGGAAAATATTTTTATGCTAGAAAGCACATAAGCATGTGTTTGTCTCCCACTGAAACAAGCGTGAAGGAAGCACATGGGTAAGTGCTTTCTGAAATCTGGGCCGCAGTCAGAAATCACGGTCTTTGTAGAATTTATTTCCTCATTCATTTCAGTGCTATTTAATCACAAGTCATTCATGTTTTAAGACAGTGGGAAAAACACAGACAATGGAAGCTAAATCAAGTTTGTTACAACTGTTCAATATTTACAGTATTCATAGCATAAAACAGAAGTATTTTTGGTAACTTAAGACAAATACCTTTTTTTTGTTTGCTTGTTTTTGTTATTAAATGTACCGCAGCGGTCCTGCTAAACAAACCCACTGTCTCGGATGTTAAAGAAATTGTTGTTTACGTTTACCGAGTCATTTAAATTAAAAATCTGTTCCTGTTCCAAACCCCACTCTCCTTCATCTTCGTCCTCCGGTTCCGCCTCAGACCCATTCCGACTGTTTTCGTACAAAAAGATCTGCTCATCCACGTGAGCTGGGGCTAACCGGTTTCTCTTTGCACTTACAACATTAGCAGAAGAACCAAAGAGGCGTTCAGGGAAGACCCTCGTGGCCAAAATACACCAGTATTTTTGAAGAACCTTTGGTAAAACCGGGAACAGCGCTAGCCTGTCAGACCACCACTTCAGCGGGTCTTCGTTCAAACCCAGGACCTTTTGTGACTTGAAGTTGCTCAACTCCTCAACGATCTGAGCGTGCCATTCCTCTTGGTCTTCCACGCCTCCTGTCTGGCAGAAGATTTCTGCAAGCATGTTGTTGATGACGCTGGTAGGAGGAGGAGTAGAGGAGATGATGATTTTTTTCACGGGGGGCTCTTCTGAAACAGCGAAGAATTTCTCTTCAGTCCTAAAAGTATTTTCTTTTACTTTCTCCAGCAGGCTTTTTGCTTCTTCCACCACTCTGTTTTCAACCTGCTGCCGCTCAAAGGCTGAAAGAAAAGGCAGTTTTTTGTAGCGGGGATCCAGGAAAGTTGCAACATTGAGAAACATGTCTATCTCAGGCGTGTGCTGGTAGGTGGTTGACAACTCTTTAGCAATCACCTCCTTTGCCATGCTGATTTCTTTCAAATCATTCTCTTTGATGTTCAGGGTAGTATTCAGGAGCATGTGGAGAAGTGGCTTCACCATACTTATTGTTGGGTACTTTGAAGCAGACATCATCTCTGCAACCTGTTTGAAAGGCTGTAGCAGCTCCACCAGCCCTTCAATTGTATTCCACTCGCTGGCTTCCAGCATGAGGTGGTGGTTGTTGCTGTCCTCCACGAGAACAGCCGCAATGACAAACTGCTGCTCCTTGAGGCGCTGCAGCATAGCGAGCGTGCTTCCCCACCAGGAAACACGGTCGCTTACCAGCATGCAGTGGAGAATATTTTGCTGCTTCTGCTTCTCGCTCAGCATGTACATGGCGACCGTAGACTGCTGAAAATACTCCACCAGTTTTCGGCACCTGGTGAGAAGGCTGCAGAGTTTGGGGAGCTGAAAAGCTTGTTGTATCCCTGCGTTAAAGGTGTGCCCCAAACAAGGCATCTGCACGGGAATATCTAGGAGGGAGCAAGCCTTCACAATGTCTTTACTGTAATCTGTCGTAGCACCAAAGACTTTTGTATTGATCCCCCACTCAATGAATGTTTCATAAAGGACTCGCGTAATAGTCTCTGCGGTATTATCCTCCGGTACTTCAAACGTCTTTAAGCACCGCGAGTTCATCACCAGGCAGTTGGCGGGGCTGCTGCTGAGGAAGTGAGCCGCCACTGTTACGTATGACCTGTTCTGGTTTTCACTCCGCCACATGTCAGTGGATATGCCACACCACAGCACCTCGGTGAGCTCCTTCAGCACCATTTCTCTGATGGCGTTGTACTTTTCAGGAATAGCTTTTGTACAGAAGTACTTTCGGCTCGGGAGTTCATACCTGGGGTCCGCTGTTCTCAAGAGGGCCTTGAAGGTGGGCTCATCCACGATAGACGCCGGATACATTCCCTCACAAATTAGGCTGATGACTGCAGATGTCAGCTCCTGATGCCTTCTGTTTTCGTAGTTCTGGTAGGTCTTCATGATGAGGCTATCCTGAACAACCTGCTGCGACGACTCTGGCTTGATTTTTGAGAAGGCGGTGGCGAAGGCTTCCCTCATCTGCTCAGTGTTACTCTTCACAAATTCACAGAACTCGTCGGGGTGATTCTTCTCAAGGTGGTAGGAAAGGTTGGACGTGTTTCCTGAATAGGCGATCTGTGCCATGCAAATACGGCAGTAGATCTTCTTCCACTGTAATATGCATCCTTCTGCATTGGTATCAAACCCAAAGTACTTCCACACTTTACTCTTTGCTCTCGGGTGAGCCACTAACTTTAGGTCTGATGGGGAACCTTCTAAACTTTTATTCTCCATTGCTTCTTGGCCACCGTCCCACCTTTTGATCCTTCACTCATTAATGAGTACCTGATAAAGGCAGTAAGATAAAGATACAATGAGAAAGCACAAGTTTGACCACACTTAACCATGTGAAATCAGCATTTCTGCGAACGTATCAAGAAACCTACCTTACTAATTACATTTGCAAATTCAAAGATGAGATTTGCAGGATGTGTGGCCTATGAGAAGATCATTGGAATGTCAAAAATTATAGAGGGTTTTAACATATCCCGTTCTGTGGTGAAACTGAGCTAGAAGACCTGTGCAAACTTCCTTTCCAGAAGCACTGAAACACGACTGTCACACAAACAGGTCATCTGCTATAGCATTTTCCTGCCTCTCAAATTATAGCTAGGGCCACACGAACATCCTCTTGCCTAAAGGTTGCTGAGCCTCACTGTTAACATGTATTTCAATTGCAACCTGATACTGAAGGAGTAAAGGTTTTATTGTTTGTTTATTTTGAAAGAAGTTTTGTTAGCTCAATCTAACTGTTCCAGCATTTGCTTTAAAAATTAAAAAAAAAAACCTCTGTGATGCAAATTATGGCATTAATCTGCTTCTCTGAAATGTAAAGGTGTTTTTTGGCTGAAATAAAAGGAAAAGGACTTTGAACCTACACGCAGATCAACAATACACGTCTGACACCTTTCCTGTCCTTCTCTTTCTGAAATCAAAGCCATCTCCTGAACTACTAGTTCACAATCATGGTTCCTGGAATAACAGTGCCTTATAATTACAGGAAAAGCAGACAAGGAAGCGCTAATAAATGTTATTATCCACAGCAGCTGGAAAATAATTTTGCTGTGTTTTCTTCAAAAGTCTACAGAAGTCAGGAGCGGGTGACACTCTAGAGATGAGCGTGGCGATAAGGCAGGACTTGGCAATCTACGCTTCAGTATCTGCACAGGAAAGCACTTCTTGTGCCAACAGTCACATGCAAGTACTACTTGAGGCCCACAGCGTCTCTATGCACAGTGCTGGCAGACAGCACCCATCGTGGCTGATTTTGCTACGCCAAGTAGCCAAGCCACAGCACAGCATGACTGCACGCTGGCACTTCTCTGTTTCTGCCACACCCCCAGCCGAGCCACCATGACAGCAACAAGCCCTTCACCGGGGGGTTGGACAGGATTGGGAAGGAGAAAAAAGCCATCAGTTAAACACAGGTGCAATATCTTCCACAAAAATCCAGAAGACAGCAGAAGAGAAACATCAGGAGCATCCCTACAGCCAGATTGAAAGCAAGAGCATGGCTCCTTCTCTTCTTGTCAGGAGCTGCACCTGCGCTCAAGCCCAGAAATCCCCGGGTGGTAAGATGGGCTGGTTGGGGGAGGAAGAAACAACCTGACCTTTTCATATCGCTGCAAGGGAATATCCCCTCAAAAAACATCCGTGTGCAAGCTTCTCCAGCATGCTTTCTGCTGCTGATAAACAATCCCAAGAAAAAGCATTTCCCCCCTGAACTACAGCTGGTATTTTGCAGCACGTTCTGAATGTCTTGAATGAAAAACCAAAGACAGGTTTACTGAGACTAAACACGCTTACTTTAACACAGCTGTTGGTTTAGAAGCAGAATGAGAGATGAAGGGCAAGCATTTTACTGGATTTGTTCTGATTTACTTCTGGGTGTAGACTTTTTTCCCCCTTCCCCCTGACGAGGGCAGCGTTCCTCGTTCCTCCCATACCCTCTACTGTGATTCATGTGATTCGGGGCCACTTAAATTGCCGGGGTGAACTATTGATTAATTCCAAAGACGTGCATATCAACAGCACCAAGGTATGCAATCCCCAAAAACTTGATGAATTCAAAAGACAGAGTGGTGTAACATATAATGACGTAATCCTGCCATCACATCAGACAAAATATGTCCTATCAGCATGTATTATTATTGGTTTTAGATGCCTCCATTCCAATGCATGATACAGAGTCACAAGGAAGTATAGAGGCTCCTAGTATTTCAGTAAGCCTTACAGTTTCCTTTGCAGTTACATGACAGTTCCTGAAAGCAGGGAGGAAGGCACTCCAATAAAAGAGTTGATGCACCTTTAATATTTAAAATTAGTATGACACGCCTTGGATCATAAAAAGTTCATCAGACTGATAAAACATAAGTTATTTTAGAGCAAGGGAGTGTTATAGACTCACCCCACCCTTCATCCTTGTGCACATTCAGCCTTGCCTTCATTTTCAGATGGATGTGGCACCTGGCGATAGTGGCACACAGTACTGCCACAGTTAAGGATATGCCAGCATAACACAGCCTTTATTATAATGCTGTTATAAACCACACTTCAGATGTCATAATAGCTCAAATATAAACTGCCTCTCTTCAAGTGTTATTCAGTGTAACTTGCGCTATGAAAAAAAGAAAAAAAAAACCACCACACCTCTCATTTTTCTGTAAGAGGAGGTGAACTTTTCCTCTTCAGGTGAAACGCTGTTCATAGCCTAGGCTTGGCAAAAACTACAACAGCTTAAACTCAGCCAAATGGGAGACTCCGGCACCTTGCAGAATGAAATCCACTGGGGATGAAGCACCTCGTTGCTTCTGGGAAGTGCTACAGCCTGCGACAGGGGCATCTGATGGAAATGCTCTTTTAGCTTACTGAATGTTCCATGGTAAATAAAAAAAAAGAGCACAAACCAAAACTAGTGCCACTTTGGTTTGCTGAAAACCCTTCCACACACAGAAGCCTTCAGGCTACAAACGTGCCTCTTCCCTTCTTCCTTGAATTCCCACCCACAGTGAAACACAGCACATCAGAGAAGCTGCTGGTTTCCTCCCCTCCTCCACGCAGCTGGCCAACACCACCAGCCTGTGCCGAGGCTTTTAGGAGCCTGCAGACAGGATCCTCTGTTGGCTGGCAGTGTACTCAGCTGCCACAGGAGAAGAGGGAAAGGCTCAGGTGTCCTGGCTCTAGCCACCCTGCCCTCCTTGGGCAGGAGGGCTGTGCTGCCTCCGCATACCTCTCGGACCCCTCTCACTACCCTAACACAAACCCACAACTCCCCTCTCCAGGTCGGGGCTGGGGTCACAACACCGAAACACGGCCAAGGCGGCAGTGCAGTTGTGGAGGGCAGTGGTGATACCCTTGCAGCAGGCAGGGCTTGAGTTCCCCAGTGGCAAAAAAAATAGGTTCAAAACCGGTACAAGAGTCACTCAGATTGTGAAACCAAGCAGAGGGACGTGAGGAAACATGGGGCATGCAGTCACCCTGCAACTTTGGCTCTGCCCCCTTGTGCACGCAGCGATGGCAACCCCTCTAATTACACAGTAGGTATCGCTGTCGCACAACCCTTGCCTCACTCAGCACAGGGGCATCCATAAAATGAGTGTTTCCTCACTTCTGAAACTACCTAAATAACTCAGCGGGGTGCGTGGGGGAGAGGGATTAACTGTTCGATGCAACTTTGTTTTGGCCTGCTGTCAATCCTCCCTACCTGGTCTTTTCCCTCCCTGCCTGTGGATGTTTTACAACCCAGAGCTCGTGGAGCTTTGAGCAGGAAGCACACAGTCTGTCGTGCTTTACTCATGAGAAGTAAAAGCCCTCAATACATGAACTGAAATGAAGAAACGCACCTTCCTTCAATTAATATTTCATGTTTGATTGCAAAGAAAGTTGATGCGTGTTATTATACTGCATAATTAGAATTTGGTGCAAATGAAAAATATGTTTGAAACTTTCATGACTTCTAAGAAGAACGGGAGGCAGCTTTAAGGTCTTCTGAACTTCAGCAGCATTACCACCTTCTTCACAGCTGGTTTTCTACACACCAGGGTTACCAAATTTAACTACAAAAGCTTCAAAACTAGAGAACACTAGGCATTTAGCCTCCCCCTGCCAAACTTAAACAAAATATATACAGCAGAAGAGAAAATGCAGGATGAAAATGCCAAATACATTCATTGAGAAGCTTTTAAAAGACCAAAAGTTGGTTTGCTGTTATTATTATCATCATCGTTTCTGTTATTAGTAGGACGACTTTCAGTGACCACATTCCCAGTGTTAATATCCTGGTGTCACAATTAATTTTATTAGTCTTTTATCAATCAGCTGATTAGATTTTTGGTTTAAAGTCCTGTTTATACCAACATCTTTAGTCACAGAGGGCTTTAGTTTTTCTCCAATTAAGATTAAGCACTGTAAAAAAAAAATTTTTAAAATCCAAGCAGTAATTTCTAATTAAACTATTGTTTTGACCCTGAACATTGACACAGCTTACACCACACATCAGCGGTTATACTGTTTATGCAATCAGGACCTGGAAAAATGTTTTAATGTAAATTAAACATAAACTCCACTTCTGCACAGTGATTTTAGTTAGTGAAGCAATCACTGACTGAGCCCCATTGACCCTCCCAGCTCTCTATTGCCCTTCCCTGAGCTTCAAGATGAGAATTTCTGACTAACTTCACTACTCTGTAGTGGGGGGCGCTCACTTAAACAGTGAATATTACTATCTTTACAGCTTACAGCTCAAAACAATCACCAAGTTTTTGCACTGAACCTAGATTTCAGAGTTTAAATTACCCTTTTTCCCCTCAAAAAACCTGTCTTGAATCCCATCTAGAAAAAGTAGGTGAACCCCAGTAGGATGTGACAGAACAAATGGTCACTTTTAAAAGCCATGCAAAAGCATGTGCCCCAAAAGCATGCAACTCCAGCTAAGCTAGGATAAAGAAAAAGAAAAATGAAACTAATTTGGTTTACTTTGGATTGAAATCCTCAAGGCTTCTTCCCAGCAAGTGCAAGGAGCTTTTCTTGGAAAAACAGAAGGCAGAAAGGCTACACTGACACCAGACAGCTTTGCTCACCCACAGAGCTCAAGGACATCCCTCGGTTTTAAATCTTCCACAGCAGAGCTGCACCGGTGTCGCATGAAGAGTGGGAACTCTGATGGGGAAGCTGGGGCCAAGGAGACCGGATTGGAGACAGGGCTGACTCCACCACCCTGCCCTGCCCCATTTCCCCCCTCCAGGCTCTCCCAGGGAAGGCACCCTAACAATAAAATGCCTGTACCTGTGAGAGTTACAGACACCCCCTTGAAAAAGATGTAGACAATTTTAAACGTCCGCAGCTTTCTAGATTACTGCCTGGAAAAACTACTTGGTGCTTTCTTACAGTAAGCATACTTCACCGATCCAAGCTTTAATTAACCATGTTCTAACCGACACTCACTTTTTCGCTGCACCGCAGTCGCTATTATTATTAGTTATTATGGAAACAAAAGTAATTCTGGGTAAAAAAAGTTCCCCTTGACAAGCTGATTCACTTCTTTAAGCAATGGCTGGACACGGCGAGTCGAAGCAAGGCAGCAGGTAACTGCCAAGAGGCAGCTCCACACCAACAACTATCTGAGGAGGAAACTACTCGTCCTTGGAAGAAAGCACCCCGAGTTAGGGCTGAAAGAAAACTTTCCGCATCTGTCAGATCTGCCCTGGTCCTACTCATACAGCTGACATTTCCCAGGTTAGATCTTCACTGCCTTCCTCTGACATTTCCAAATTCAACTTCTTTTTTATTTTTTTTTCTCCTAGCAGCTAAGGACGGACTGCAACAAAATACTCGGGTCACATTTTCATCATGCTGTTTCTCTGTGGTTCGAAAAAAGATTTGGAAAGTGTTACACACCCTAGGCACAATACCCAGCTTTACCCTGCCAAGAAAAACTAATGCTAGAAAAATGCTCAGATGACTTCAAACTGTACACACATCTGCCTTTTTTGTCACCAGGGTTCTCTCGTGTGTTTGTTTGGGGGGGGTGGGGGGAGAGGCGTATCTGTCTTTTGAGAATGAGAAAGGAAAATGACAGAGCATGACAGAAGTATCGAGAATGAATAAAAAAAGTTGACAAAATGCTACCCAAGGAAGCCACACGTGATGAAATGCACAAATACGGTCTTACTGTGTGGTGTGCTTGTCCCCTCTCCTCCCCACTGCTTCAGATAGTCTCTAAAACAATTTCCTCATCTGCCTCATCTCCTTACCAAAACACTATCCCTTATCAATACTTTTTTTCTACTGTTCCTCTGGTTGAAACTACTGACAGAGCCACAGAGGATCGCTTTCTGCTAAGGAGAGAAAGTTAAAGGCACTGACTTGCATGCAGCTGCTCAGACCCGACTCTGGTACGTTATGCGTCCGTCTGGACCCATAGCTTGCTGTGAGTTTGTAAATTCAGCAGCATTTTAAAAATCTTCAAAAGTAACGTGAGGAAAGAGGAAATTCAGATCATAGCTTCCTGGCAAACTCAAAAAGTTTCCTCCAGTCAGTGTTAAACACGCTGCTGACCCGAGTCAGAAGCATGACAGCATAACTTCTCCAGCACGTAACTAATCTGAAGCCCCTTGGAGATAACCACCAGTGGCACTGACTTGTCAGCTTAAAGGCTGTCAGCGATTGACAGCCGGTATATCAAAGACTGAACTTTTTAGAGCGGGGGTACGTCCCTCTCCCGTAGCGGCCGGCGCTGGGAGGGAGGCTACGGCCGGCGGCCCCGGCCTGTGTCGGGCAGGGGACGCGGCGGCAGGAGCGCCGCGACCCGGGACAGCGAGAGGCTGCCCGCCGCTACCCGGCTTCCAAAGCACCTACCTGGGCTGAGGGAGGCTGCGCCCCGGCGGCTCTGAGCCGAGGTCTGAGGCGAAACCGTCAGGACACAAAAACAAACAAACAAAAAACNCCCACAAAGAAAAAAAAAAAAAAAAAAAAAAAACAAAAAAAAAAAAAAAAAAAGAGGAAGAGGAGAAGCGGGGACCCCCAGAGCCCCCACGCCGCCTCTTGAGGCCGCAGTCAGCCCGGCGTGCTGCCAGGCGCCCGTCCCGGGCCCGGCCCCCGCCCCGCCCCGCGTCCGGGGCGGCTGCG
>VZTU01031807.1:243593-287932 GCA_013400835.1 Zapornia atra
CAGCAGCGAGAGGCGGCCGTGGGAGGGGGGAGGCGGCGGCGGGAGGGGGAGGCGGCGGCGTGACAGGCCGCTGGGTTTTGGGTGCAGTGACTCTCGCTGCCAGGTCCTGGAGCCACCGGCGGTCAGAAGCGCCTAGGCGGGGCTGAGGCACCCGGCTCTGCCTCGGAACCCCGCGGCTGGGAGCGCACTCGTGGCGTTGTGTCACGATTTCCCTTCTCCCTGGCGCAGACGAGGGGCCGCTGCCGAACCCGTGGGCATCGCCGGGGCTGGGAGCAATCCCGTCCCCTCAGGCGTCCATCGGGCTCGCGTACCGGTATCTCCGGGCGCGGCCGTCCCGCACCAGGCGCCGAGACTGTCTGCCGGCTCCCCGAGCGCGCCCTCGGCAGCGGTGCACAAGCGTACCACCGCCTGTTCTCGCTTGGAAGGTTGGGGGTGTGTTTTGCTGTCGGTTTTATATCCTCAGCCTTATTCTTTAAGGCGCCGGGTTAGTCGGGACAGGAGAGCGTCCCCCCAGCCCGCCGGGTCTGGTCGGTGGCTGGTTTCGGCTGCAGGAAACGCAGCGCCGAGCCCCGAGGTCGTGTCTCATTCACAGCACCGGCGGCGTTCCCTAAGTGCAGGCGAGCCCCAGTATCGATACAGACCAAAAGAAAACCACCCCCTATGAGCGGTCGTTTGGCAGGAGGAGACGCTGACCCATATATTCAGTTGCAAATCCTTGGGTAACGTTTTGTCTTTGAGGTGCCATACACAGTTCTGGTAGCGCATTGGAAAGGTAATCTCCCCTTTAAAAAAAAAAAAAAACAACAAACCCAAACATACTTTCTAAGGAAAAAAAATATATATATACTTTTGCAATGTGAGATCAGGTTGCTCTGAACTGATTCTCTGTCTTTTGTCAGAAATGTGCATAAAGTAAGAGCACAGTGTGTCGTTTCTCCGTGACAAAACCAACTGTTCAAGTTGTGTGTATCTCGGTGAATTTATTTTAATTTTTTTTTCTTATTAACACATAAAATTATGCAAACATAAATAATAAACAGAACATCACGAAGTCACATTGGTGAAGAACTCCTTAATGTATATTGTTCTCAACTGTGCGCCGAGTGATAGGAAGAGCATCACATAAAAAGACATGAAACAGTGGCGTTTAGTAAAGGTAAATTATTCATCCAACTTATCTCAGTAGAAAATCAAATCTTCACTGCTTTATGTTGCTTTACATCCCTTTCTCAGAACTACAGCACTAATGAAAGCCCTTTGCCACATTAAACTGTGAAACTTGCCTACAGTGTATTTACATGATCTGTATATAAATATACCAGGTTCTCTAGTATGATAAAATCAAGCTACAGAAATAAACACCCCTCTCTTTTTTTTTTTTCAGACAACGTTATCCAAAGAATTAGAGTAAGTGAGGAACAACTGATGGGTTAACATCACAGTCTTACTGGTCTCAGTATTTCTCAAGATGTTAAAATTATTTTCAACCCTCCATGAGTCATGGAACGGATGAGGAAGATTTCTTTCACCGCTATATCGAATCATTTTTTCTAGAGGCTGATGGGACGTGAACTGGAGGATGAATGAAAATACTGGCAAAAGGCTGTAAGTCTTTGATTCTTTTCAAATAGTGTCTGATAATGCAGCCTAATTTTAATTTATACTTTTCCTTGGTTTTCAGTGGTCACCATCTTATTGATATTTTGCTTTATTGCTTGTAATCATTAACTGTGAAGCCTTGAGGCTGGAATCTTGTCCACCTACTTTAGATACCTCACTGAGACGTTATTACCTCAATTAAATTTTAGGTCTCTCAGCCCTGGAAGGGATGAAAGTAGCAATGTAATGCCTCGGCTTTGCTGCACGGGCAGTGAACAGAGGGAGGCACTTCTGAAGACCTGCAGAAGACGATTGCTTCCTTTGAGGTGCTTAGAGGGCCTTCCTTCTTTCCACCGGCAGTAAGTGAACTTAAGAGCACCAGGGGGCAAAGCCAGCCTGTAGTTAGAGCACAGATATCCTCTTGGAAAGTCGTCGGAAACACTAGTAACACTCCATCCACACATGCCCCAGCCTTTCTGTCCCTCCTGCAGGATTGGCACCGAGGAGGCAGTATGTGATCACAGTGCTTCCCACCCACATTTTGCATAAAGATGCGTAAAGCCGTAAGAAAGGAAGTGGGTGATGTTTCTAGACTCTTATTAAGTCCTGATCTGAAACTTCCCAGCAGAATGGCATAATCAGCAACCAGCAGGCAGCGTGGATGGTAGGTGTTGCAGCTGAGAGGCTGTGCAGCTAGGAACGCGCGAGGCACGGCGCCACATCAGAGCAGACAAAAGCGAACCCAAGGTTAAGCCTAGCAGCTCAGATGCTCTCTGGCACGGGGTGGAGGGTGAGGAGCTTATGGCCTATTTTTCTTGGTTTTTTGCATGACAAGCTCAAATACAACACCTCTTTTCTATATATGTGTAAAAAACAGATATTGGTTTTCCTCCTCTTGAGATGAGAAATGAAGCCAACAACTCCTTGTACCCTCCACGTGCTGATTCAAGTTCAGTAGAAGCTGATGCTTTTTGCCTGAGCATGTCATAATAGTTGGGGCACTCTCCTAAGATGCTGATGGTGCCACATCAATCCCTCTCAAATGGTAAAAGCTACATTGCCACTCCCGTGCTTAGCTCAAGACGTGCTCTCTGCGTTTCTCACGTATGTCGAAGCTGGTGGCCCCACGCCTAAACAAACAAGACACCATTCTGACTGCTGCTAAATTTTCAGTCTTCTGAAAGGGATTTAAATGCCTGTCTTCCTAAACTGGATTGCAGTAGGACTTGAGGCAAGGCGTAAGTGCCTATCTTCCCAAAACAGGATCTCCTTAACGTGTGGGTGAATAAAGTTAAATGCCGGAGGAGCTTTCAGGTTCGGTAGGGAGGTGCTCACAAGATTAGGCAGTGCTGGAAAAGAGTCAGTTGGGAATGCATCTGGAATTCATGTGGAGTTTTGAGCGCTCGCAGACAATTTTGACAGGCTACATATGCTTTCCCCCCTACTCTCTATGCAAAAAAGAGCCATTTTAAGTACCCCCAAGCTAGGCATCACCTGGCCTAAAATTGGGCACTTGAGCATAGTAGGAGCATATGGAACAGTGAGCTCTTAGGCACCCTACATAGTAACTTGGGATGGGTTGTTACCTGGAAGGTGAAAAAAAAGTTTGCCAAGGGGAGAGATGCCTTCAAGCCATGCAGTAGGAAGTCTCCGGGAGTAAGAGCAGGCTCCTTTGCTGTGAGCAACCAGCTAATGGGACACATTTATTTTTCTTTAGTAAAGCTAAAGTATATGAGTGTAAGACCGACCTTCTGCTCAACAGAACCAGTGCATTTGCTCATGAAGGGGGGATGGCTTTGGATCCCTCTCAGTCTTTTCCAGGTGTTTCACTTTTCAAGAAAAACTAAAGTTGGGAAAAACTAATGCTTACCGGTGTGGCTACATTCGTATGGATGTGAAGCCCAGGAATGCAGTAAAGAAAAGGAATGTGAGTTTTTCTAGCCTAGCATTTAAGTTCATGGGAATAAGTACTAGTCCATATTCCCTGAAGAGCTGTGGTGGCTTGACCCTGGCTGGATGACAGGTTCCCACCAAAGCTGCTCTGTCACTCACCTCCTCAGCTGGACGGGGAAAGAAAATATAACAAAAGGCTCCTGGGTCGAGATAAGGACAGGGAGAGATCACTTGCCAGTTCTTTTCAGGGGCAAAACAGACTTGACTTGGGAAAATTAGTTTAATTTATTGCCAATCAAATCAGAGTAGAATAATGAGAAATAAACTCAGATGTTGAAACATCTGCCCCCACCCCTCCTATCTTGCCGGGCTCAACTTTACTCCTGTTTTATCTACCTCCTCCCCTCACAAGAGCACAGGGGGATGGGGAATGGGGGCAGGTCATCACACGTTGCCTCTGCTGCATCTTCCTCCTCAGGGGGAGGGCTCCTCACGCTATTTCCCTGCTCCAGTGTGGGGTCCCTCTCACGGGAGACAGTCCTCATGAACTTCTCCCAATGTGAGTCATTCCCACAGGCTGCAGTTCTTCATGAACTGCTCCAGTGTGGGTCACTTCTATGGGGTGTGAACCTTCAGGACCAGATTGTTCCAGCAAGGATCCCCTATGGGGTCACAAGTTCTCCCAGCAAACATGCGCTGGTGTGGGCTCCTCTGTCCTGCCAGGAGCCTTCCACAGCATGGGCCTCCCAGCAGGTCACAGCCTCCTTCATGTGTCTCCTCTTGCTTCAGCATGGGGTCCTCCATGGGCTGCAGGTGGAATCTCTGCTCCCCATCATCTTCCATGGGCTTCGGGGGTATAACCTGCTTCACCATGGTTCTCCACAGGCTGCAGGGGAACCTCTCCTCTGGAGCACCTCCTCCCCACTCTTCTTGACTGACATTGGTGTCTGCATTGTTATTCCTCTCACATCTCACTCCTCTCTCTGGATGCAAAAGCTACTGCTAGGGGTTTTTTCCCATCTCAACTATGTGATTCCTAGAGGTGCTATGACTGCGATTGGCTCGGCCTTGGTCAGCAGAGGGTCCGGCCTTGAGCCCAGCTGGTGTTTAGTCTGTAGAAAAGGGAAAACTGCTAGATGCTTCTTGCAGAAGCCACCCCTGTAACCCCTCTCCTTTTCTACCTCCCCACCCCCCACCCCCCCAGCTACCAAAACCTTGACACGCAAACCCAATACAAGAGTCTAAGCTTTTTAGACTAGAGGAGAAAAGGACAAAATACGGAGTAAGAAGGGCAAGTACAGTCCTGGAATAGGGACAACTTCTCTTCAGCCAAATGCTCAAACCTTTCAGAAATTATGTGAGAAGCACAGTGTGCTTATTACTACTGCTCAGGTTTTTTAAAGCGACCACCCCTGCTGTGACTATTGCACTTGTGCATCTGAGTATTCAGCACATGTCACTCTTTCAGGAGGCATCTGGTTTGGAAAGTCTGGAGCGTGTGCAGTTGGGGCTGGGTTTGCATCTTCCCCATTACCCATACTCCGTATCTGCTAAGGTCTGAGCATCTCCCCTGCAGTTCACACAAGACTCAGGGACCAATGAGTCAGCAGCAGACATGCAGAAAAAAGCAGTAACATTAAAAAATGAGAACAAAAAAGTCTGGCCGCAAACACATGCATTTACATACGAAACTTCTGCAAGAACATAAGTATGAAGCAGGTGAGCTGCTAACAAAAATACACAAGCTTTTGTTAAAAACCGTTTCTGTCTACACTTAAACATAGCTTAACCACTATGCTTAAACATAGTAAATCTATTCAGAATTGAGTAGGGGTGTTAGCAGACTACAGACTGTGCTTGGCAACTTGACTTGAATTGGCTGAAAGAATAATCATACATTGGGAACTTCGAGGTGTAGCAAGGACCAACCAGCATTATTCCAGCACTATTCCAGCAGTGGGAAATCAGTTCTCTCACAGTTCTGGGACTTTATGTGAAAATGTCCATAAGCAGATAAGCTGATAGGTTAACATACACAAAGTTTCAAAAGCCCTCAGACAAGATCCTGTGCACACAGGATGCTAAGCAATCATGGGATAGCATACAGCATGTTTGCAAAGAAGAAGAGAAACAAAACCCTACACTGAAACAAGAGCAAAACAATTGACTTTCATCGGGAAATCAGAGCAAAGTAACATCAGGGTCTCGAGTTTTCCCTGGCTAATGCACTCCTCAATGTCCTGGGTGGGGTAAGCGAAAAGCTGTTGCAGCAAAGTGGCACAGTGTTACTTCTGCTAGTCAAGGTGGGAGAGAAGCAGAGGTACTTCAAGCAGATTTAAACAGGCAAGCTGGACTGGCAGCTTTCCAACATCGATAAAACAGTGCTATTGGAAAATAAAAGATTAATTAATTATGCCCACTATAGAAATGCATTTTTGACAGCTATTTCATTTGTGTTAAAAAATATCTACTGTCAATAATTGCTGTGTGGTTATTTAAATGTTTGTACAGTGATGTCTGCAAGCACCTGTGGCATACCCTGTGCAACACTACCCAGCCCAGAGCTAAGAGGATTTTTTTTAGGGTTTAGCAGACAGCCAAGAAGATAATTACAGTCCAAAGCAAGAGTTTTCCATGACACCAGGTCCTCCACATGTCTACGATCTCTTCCTTAGCAATACTGGAAGATAAACACATCTTTCATCAGAAATTTGGTTAGCACCATGCTAATGTGAAGGGAATAAAAAACCAAAATCACCCCTCACGAACTGGATATATCACGAGTTGATCTGCACCTGTATTTTTGTTGCATCTGCTTGCCAGAATACTTGAGTGCCGCATACACCAGCATTACGCAAGGGAAGGTTTGTGGAGACAACACAGCAGACGAGCTCTCAGGCACACGTAGTCCTGCCCGTCCCCTTAGCCAGACAGGGCTATAACAACAATTAGTATTCAAGGTTCATTAGCAGAGTTCACTCATCTCATCTGCACAGACATTTCCCTTGCAACTGCAATTGCCATGGTCACAGCTGGCCAGATGACCTTGGGAAACGGTGGGACCAAACCTCATGAATATGTGGGAGCCTTGTTTTTGGGCTGCATTAGGTCATACCCGTTACGGATAAGTAGGAGGCCACACCACAAACAGGGCACCTTCGTGCTGACGATTGATCGGTGGCAAGTCAAGGAAGCTGGGAGATGGAGTTGGGATTTCAAGACCTTCACAGCAATACAGAAATGGCCATGGACTGTCCACACAGAAATGTGTGTGTGGTTGGGACTGTGGCTGATGTTTGAGACAGTCAGGGGAGGCATCTGCTGCTGCCCAAGGAGGCCTGTTCTTATCTGTTGTGAACTTTTGATACAGCTTGCAGCTACCTGGCTTTGTGCCCTGGTCTGTCTGTGTGTGCGCCTCACACCTGTGTGAAGGTACTTTTTCCTCAAGTATTCCTGTTTGGCCAACTGGCTTCTTGGATTGGAGCTAATACGTAGTGTCTTTAGGACCCACACTACTTTTGTATTTAACTGCATGGATTTCCTGGGCTCCTTGGGGACAGCTCCTTCCCGCAGTGCTCTGCGACTTCACCATGGGAAAAGCATCTCTTATTCTTGTTGTTGTTTTTATTAAAGACTGGCTGGGGTGTTTCCGAGTGCCTGTCTCTAGGCTGTGGCATACGGGAGAGCAAACGCAGTGATGGGTAAAGAGATGTGTAGAACAAGCTGGAGGGAAGAAGATCAGGCCAAAACACAATGCAAATGCTGAGCAAAGGAAGCCGTGCAGATGACAGAAAATAGGAGCTGTGCGAACGGCGAGAGGTGGGTTGGCTTTGGTTTAGCTTTGCTGAAAAACGTTCCTGTTTGCTGCTAGCCAAGATGATAGCGTGCAGCAGGAAGGATGAAGGTGGGCAATTTTCTGTCTGAGCGGGTCTGTAGAGTCAGGACATTTGAAAGGAAGTGGAGCCAAACAGCCCCAGTGTGGTAAAACCATCTGCCTTCTGACATGGCTGGGGCCGGTTGTACCCTCTCCTCCGCGATGCAAGCAGAGGTGTGCCTGTGGGGAGGTGGGCTGGGGGGAACATGTACAATGACCTGAGCTGGGAGGTCCTGAGGCACCCTGTTCATGCTGAATATACTGGGGTATTACTGAGAATCAGCAGTTTAATTCAGCACCATCATCACATCCCAGTCTGCTGAGACAGTGCAGAATGAAAAGATTGGCCATTTTTAAACATCCTTCATTAGGAACTCATCAAGTGAGTATTTCTCAGTCCACCAGCTACACTGCAAGCTGAGATCACTCCAGCCCAGCAGATCGCCTTTGAATTCCCACGAGGTGCAGTGGGTAGGAACGGGGCCATTCAGGTTCTGTGTTGGCCTTGGGTTTGTATTGCTCTCTGATCTGCTACTGGTGTTTCAGTAACAGCAGCAACTTACTGTCAATATTTAATGACAATAAGCCTGATGTAAAGGACTCGGCTTTCCCTGCTGGTGTATATGTTAGACATATTTAAAATCTCTAGGTTTGGGGCAGAGAGGGGAGGAAGGGGTGTAAGAGTATGTTTTTTAAGCGCTAGCAGGACATTATGAAATGACATAGGTGGTTCACAGGCATAAGAAGCTTTTAAAACTAAGATTTAAGCCTGTTTTATAACAAGCATTTTTCATGTAGTAAAAGGCCTTAATCCAAACCAACCAATAACACAAGAGTGACAGTCTTTAAACCTACTTCTTTGAACTGAGTTTTTTCCCTACAGGCTTGCAAAAGACCAGCACCCAGTCACCCACTACCTGTCACGCTGACTGTTAATTGATAAATTTAGGATAAACTGGATTAGCATGACAGAAAAAACCCATCTAGAAGATGTTTTTTCCACCCCTTGATTTATCTTCAAAGACAATTTACCTAAGGTCTAGGTTACTAAAATGAGTTTAGACAGCTCTTGTAATAAAAGCCAGAATATACATATACAGAGAGAGATAGATAATTGTAAATGTATATACACATTTATGCATACAGGTAAAAATAGCATTTTGAAATTTCATTAAGGACGTGGATGGGGAATAGAATTTCCTGCAGCCAGTGCTTAATCAGGAAGTGTTTAAAGAAGTGGGTTTGCACTGTTACTTATTTCCTCAAAAGAGTAGGGATCTTTCTTCCTATATGGTCACTTTACAGCATTGTTACTACTTTGAATAAAAGAATTATATTTGCCGTAACTTGTACTTGTTACACAACAGTTGTAAATGGAGAGCAAGTTCTCCTGGTAACTGCATTTGAGTTGCAAGCTTTAGCAAACAGAGCATTATCTGTTGGAAGTATAAACCCAGGAACCTTTACTACTCCCTGTCCCAGATTAAAGAAAAACAACCAAAACTATACATTGTGCACAAGATGGGTGGTTTTATGCTCACGGTTTCACTGGCTGGGTTTCTAACTGCAAAACAAGGGGGTTTCCTGCAATTTGCATGTTGGGGCTTGCACCCATCTCACTCTTTTTTATTGGGCTTTTGCTTCCCAGTAATAAGATTATTAATAGAAAATTCACTATGTTTAATTTTTTTTTTCAAGGAGGAATCAAGGTAGGAACTAGACTCTGCATCTGGCTTGCCTTGCTTCTTGTTTGTTGCAATATCAATCATGCCCTTGTTTTGCATTGCCTTGCAACCAACTGTTTACAATAAGCCATCAATAGCAATCAAGGATCTGATTCTATCTCTCTTGCTGTTGTTGATTAAATAGGGAGAGTACGAACAGAAAGAGAACTTGACTGCTTAATCAAAATACACTTTATTTACCCAGAAGGGCATATGTTTGCCCGTAGTCAAGCCCACAGAAATACAGGTTTAGTTTTCAGTCTAATTATTAACTGTTCCTGCTTTAATCAAAAGGTTTATTTAAATTACGAGGGTTTGAAAGAAAATTTTACTTGGCTTCAGAAACGCACATGGATGAATGTGTGGTCCGTAGTGCAGGGACAGGATCAAATGCTGAACAGCTACACGTGATGAGGCGGTAGATCAGCACAGTTTTGTGTATGTCTCTTAAAATGATCAGGACCAGATATCTCGGAGGGAAGCTTACAACCTTCTCAGCTGACAACCTTCTACATGGTAATCTCTGCTTTCTTTCTCATCTCCACCTATTATACTGACACTTAGTAATGGTTGTTAGACTCAAATTCTGAAGATTTCAAATCTTTTATTTCTCTCCTGCCAGCATTAACTGTCTCTTTAGATATATATTTAGATGACTCTCCAAATTCCTTTTGAATTTGGTAAGTCTCTTTTACTTGTGCTGAGTTTCACAGTCTAATCGTGTTGTGTGACCAATTATTTTTATGTTTTGTAATTTACCATCTTCTAATTTCACTGCATAGCCCTTTATTTCTGTACTATGAGGCAGGAAAGCAAAATTCGCAGCCTATCTTTAAACTACGTATTATTTTATAAACTTCTTTCTTGCCTTACTCATTTCCTGTTTACTGTAAAAGATCGTTTATGTCTCTTCAGAGGGAGTTCCCAATACAACACAATCTGTTAACTTTTATTTAGACATCTCCTGTTCAAAGTGGGCTATGGAGCGTCTATTAATGTAACTGAGACTGATATACAGGTGTTGGTATAAAGAGCATTTCCTACATTGACAGCATGAAACTTCAAGTGAAAACTAGGCAGAGATTAAACTATGAGTATTAAGTGAGCCACGGACAAGAGGCGGTCTTGTTAAGGCCTGCACAAAATTGGCTAGTCATACCGAGCCGCTCTCTTCCCTGTTTTTAACTGCTAGATGTTTTCCTAAAATTCTGCTCCCTTGGCTGTCTCCAGCACTGGTGCACCTCGTCAGAGCCATCCAGCCCTTGCTTTAGAGAGTGAAATCTCTTCACATGCCGAGGGTAAGGAGATCGGTAACTCCGACGGAGGCGGGCCACAACCTCATCTAGTGCCACAAAATGTCTTCGACAGCACCTGCTCTCAGCAGCACACAGCACTTCCCCGTCTGTGCCGTTCCCCCTCCGTGCTCCTGGACTGCATCACCCCTTCACACCTCAGATTGGTACAATGCTAAGGACCCTTTGTAAGTAATGGGGTTTTTCTTCTGCACTTTCTCGATTGTTATTGTTTGCCACTTGAGAGAGGGAGCGAGAGAGGGAAAGGGAAAAAGGAAGAAAAAAAAAGGTATCCACAAGGAGTTCTTGAAACGTTTTAAATACAAGGCTTGGTCTCACCTTTTCCTCTTTAATTATCTACTGCTGCTGCTTGGAGTTTTCAGGGCTGTTTGAGCCCTGCAACAACTTGTTTGATTTATAGTTATAATGATTTATTCCTGCTGGGGGGAAACCACACTGATTACTTCTCTCTTGTTTTTGCTGTGTCACTCTCTGTGCTCGTAGTATGTATTGCAGTGGTTTTTCTAAAACACCAATCAATATCATTTTCTAAAAGCAAACAGTTGATGTGCACACTGATACACAAGCTGCAAAGTATACCATATGTGAAAACGAACACACCTGTTGAGTGTACAGATTGTTTTGGGTTTTTTCCAGGGGAAAATATATATTTTTCTATACACCAGGAATCAGATGGGCTCTCTGTTATTTTTTTGCATACATAAAACTACCTAATTTTAATTTCTATTCTCTCCATGGGCTATCACAGTCTATGATTTTCTTTTTTTTTTTAATTTCTTTTTTTGCTGTGCACTCAGCAGATAGTTTCAATGATTTTCTCTTTAATATCCTCAAGCCAGTTTTTCTGTTCATTGCCCGGGATGACAATCCTACTTAGTACATATCCATTAGTTTGCTGGGTTTTCTTCTCCCAGACCAAGCAGCTTCCATTTATGCGTGCCACAGTGGATCCAGTAGAAGAGCCATCCAACTGGATGCTTTGTATGTATTTGCTTTGTGTCCTTTGAATGAAATTCCTTCACGACCTTTACAGAGGCACAAGAAGTACATAATTCTCAGTGCTTGGGAGGTAATTTTTTGCTGCATTCAGGTCTCCTGCACAAAGGGGAACTTTGCTTTTCTTTCAGTATTAGCATTGCACCTGTAAATAGAAATTGTTTTACCTTCAATTAAGCTTGTTATGCATCAGTGGCACACTACCAACTTCAAGATCATCCCACATTTACAAAAGAGAGGAGAACAGATTTCACTGCCCTGAAGATGCATTTCTTGATAACTTGGATTCACTAATCCAAAACAAATCCAGATGAATAGTGGCTAAAAACCACGTGCACCTGAAGTGTGGGATGATTTAATCAAGGAAACATCAAATGGTCTGGGTTGGAAGGGACCTCAAAGACCAACTAGTTCCAACTTCCCCCATGTCATGAGCAGGGACACCCTCCACTGGACCAGGTTGCTCATATCACCTCTGTCCACTGTCTCCAGAAATGATTATTAATGATGATATGAAGGATTTGTTACAGGAGAAAATAAGCAAGCAGATAGTGATGGCATACGCAGCCTCCTTCCATCAGCTCCAATCTCTGCTGGGCATTAAATCAGTGTATTGTCTAGGAATCCAGATTGACTGGTTTTATTTACCAGCCTTCCTAGGCAGAGCTTGGGGGGAAAAAAAATAAAAGAAAAAAAAAGTGTGGTACTGTCTACCTAGTCATTTATTTATTGCATTTTTTCCTTGCTTCAATCCACTCCCTGCAAAGCTCTTGTTTATCTTTCTTCTTTCCCTCATACCCGTACCTCAAGCATGAGGCAGCTGCTTCTAACATCTCTAAAGAAACATGACCTTGGTCTCTGGTGTCTCCGTGCTGGGGGTCTCCTGAGGAGCTGGCTGCAGAAGGAGTGGGGCCACCACCAGCACACCAAGCGCTCCCAATGCCCCCCCAGCGCCACCAGTACCACTGGCCGTCTGGCGAGCAGAAGAATTCCTCCTGTAGTTATTCTGTGATGCTTACTAGATTCACAAAACTTCTGGCTTTGTCTATTTGTCCCTGTCCTTTTTAATTTACTTACAGAAGCAGCTCGTTGAAAAATACTCAAACCTAGGAAATAAACCCTAGTATGCGTCTAGAAAGAAATATATCTAGGACAACAGCACAAAGCTGTGCCAGGGCAGGTTCAGATTAGATGTTAAGAAAAAAATTTTTACTGAAAGAGTTGTCAGGGCCTGGAACAGGCTGCCCAGGGAGGGGGTTGAGTCACCTTCCCTGGGTGTGTTTAAAAAAAGGGTAGATCAGGTACTTAGGGATATGGTTTAGCATAGGACAGGAATGGTTGGACTCGATGATCTTAAAGGTCTTTTCCAACCTTGTGATTCTGTGATCAATGACAACCACATGAAAAAATTACTATGGACTAATTAGTAGTCAATAAACAAACATTAGTTTCCTAAGAGAGGGGTTTTCTTCTGAATTTTTTTTTTCCTCCGGTTCCACCACCCACCACCACCTCCTTCCTTATAATCTGGAAGTTTCTCCAGCACATTTCTTCAGCTCCTCATACTCCAAAAGGCACCGTTACTGTCTCCTGCATCTTTAGCACCAAAAAGCTCCAAGCAAAAGACTAGCAGTATAGATGGATACCCCCCGTCAGGAACTCCTTCATTCCCGAGCAGCGCAAGGAGGTCAAAGCTGGTATCATAAGTCGCTTTCCTTACAGGGTGTAGTCAAGTGGCATGAGACCTTAAAGGTTTAAAACAACGTTTCAACTTCAGCTGTCATTTTCTATGTTGTGGAGTGGCAACACCCCACCAGCAGGTATGGTGCAGCTTAAGGAAGGAGAGAGGGGCTACATGGTCTCATGACCAATACTGCCAACTATCTCTGTGTGCTCCAAGTCCTGGTGCTCTGGCCAAGCTGCAAACCTCCTGACAAAAGCTTATTTGCAGCTCTCGATATCTTTACAAGAAGTACATGTAATGTTCAGGCTGAGAATTTTCTCTGGTAACTCATTAAAGGCAAGACTTGAACTTCTTTGGACACAACAACCAACTGCAATATGAAAAGACAGAGCTGGGCAGAATATTTGAGAATATTGGCACAGAAATGGAGGGCTGGTTGGAAATACCCTTTTGGGGCCTGTAATAGATGACAAACAGAAAACAAAAGAGCACTGAAGTCACCTTCCAACACACACACAAAAAGTTTCTCTCGATTTATCATAACAAAAAGGTCTTGTTTTTCTCCAACAGCCTATTTCAGAGAGTGACTTGGGATCTGATCCCCATCTTCTAAATCCTTGGGGGCCTTTTCAGTCTTCAGAGTGGCCAGCCTGTGGTTGAGGCAGGTTTCCCAAGAAAAACAACAAAAAACAAAGCAGCACTAACTAAACTGTAAATGCTGCAGAGGACCTCTCCTTCAAACAGGCACTGTTCTGCTTTACCACAAAATTCTGCAGCCCTGCCTTTGTGGCTCAGATTTATTCACTGACCACCGCCCCCCACAGTAATTAAGCTGTGGGTTTGCTCTGAAAAGTGACCCTAGGAAAAAAAACAACCAACCCTGAAACAAAAGCATCACGATGCCACGTAACTGCAAGCCAAATGCTGTCCTCAGGTACCCTCGTTCGGCGCCGTAAGCAGTTGGTGAGGTTGCAGAGGTGCAGCTGGAAGCCGGACTTGGCCTACAGAACAGTAGATCTCCTGGGACAGCAGCTAGAAAAAAAAGCCCTGTCGACTTCGATAGCCTGAGCCAAGCAGTGGAGCTGGCAGGTACAGCCAGATCACATTGTAAATGTATAAACTGATAAAAACCGGTTCCTGGTGGCATGTTCTCCCCCTTAAATCCTCTCAGCTCTCACCTGGGGATGTGAATATCTCCAGGCACACTCATTCAAAGGCAGGTAATACCGAAGAAAGGTCTTGTATAGAAAAGAAGATTTGAGCTCAGACTTGAACAGTTTATTGGAAAAATCTTAACTTTCTGCACATATTTTTCTTTGAATACCAGTGGTCTATTTTTTGCTACTCTCATAACCTAAGCAAGAAGGGAACAGGGCAAACAAATGTTAGCTTATAAAATTAGAGATGTTTTATACTTTGCTAAGATCCCAACACTGAGATGTCTGATGTAAGCAACAATGGAACAAAAATTGTAAATGACTGAAAGCCATTTAGGAATAAATGTGTCTCACATAAGTCGCATACACAAGAAGAAAATAAAAATTAAGGAAAATTGCTCAAATGAAAAGCATAAGCTGTGAATATCAATAGACTACAATATGTAGGCTTGCATATTCTAGCTGCCATTGCTCTATTTGGCTTCGGAAACAAAATTATGTAGGATAATTATAATTACAGCTGGTAAGAATTTCCATGCTCAGGGAAACGTTAACATTTCAACATTTGTTTTCATGCTGAATCAGAACTAAAAAACTCAAATTCGTCTCTGAGAAAAATTCTGAAAAAATTATGATTCTTAGGTATTAAATATAGATACTGTCAAAACACCATCCTACATATACCAATATCTGCAGCATCTAGAAGGAGCATATTGTAATATTTGATTTGGTATTCCAATATGATTACAAAGTCAACATGAAAGGAATGGGAAAATTAAATGCTTCAGTTCCCAAAGCAGAACATTTTGATGTTGAACAAGGATGTTGGAGTGAGATTTTCATCACTGTGGACATGTTTGCATTTTTGAAAAATAAGATACTTGCTGTCACTAATTTTTTTTTTCATCCACTATTATTTTAGTAGCTAAATCTTGACACCTCTCAGCATTTCTTCTTTTCGACACTATTCTGACCAAGCGGTTTGTCTTTCCTTCTCCCTTCCTTCCTTCCTTCCTTGACATTAGTAGGATGACAAAGCAGCCTTAATACTGCATTTGGATATATTCTTACAGTGCCTGGTTTTATAGAGACCTTCACATCCCTCAACTAATGTACAAAATCGAATCCTCCTAAAATCTAAGGAGGGCAAGTAAGCAGATAAAACGATGGACAGAGAGAGGTGTGCGTTTGAGGGGAGAGCCGGGGTTAGAAATGGCACAGCCTCGGGTCTTCAGGCTGTGCTGCCTCAGGAAAGAAGGCTCAGTGCATCAGCTCACGGATGAGATCAGCCAGCTGCAACGCCACACATAAAACCAGATTTTCAGCGTATTTCTGGCAATGTGACCCATGCACATGGGCACGCAGCATCCATCAAACTGAACCTGCTCTGAAGTAGAACCTGGCAGCTGCGGGGGTCCCCTGGCACCAGCTGTTTTTCTGCAGGTCCGCTTCCGCTGAGCTGTGCTGTTGCAGACGTAGCCATAGAAAGCCACAGGCCAGCCACAGTTTTTGGGAATATTCCTGCAACCGTGATTCAAGATTAGACCTTTTTTGAAAGTATTTGTGAAGTATAATCCTTAAGAGATGTGGTTAAGATGCTGTAGGAACATAGGACAGGCCCGATGGCAGAGCAGATCGTCAGGTGACATAGGTGCACCCATGTTATCTACCTGTGAAGGCAGTGCTTGCAGAGGGAGGTAGAGACGTGCTCCTGCCCTCTGTCACCCACCTCAGCAACTCCATCTGTTTCTCCATGGCCAGAATCTGGGTCCTCAGGCAGGGGGCCTTCTGTGGCTCCCTCATGGGAGATGCCTCCACGTGACAAGGCGGTGACTAGCTCCCCTGAACACACACACAAGTGCTTAGTTCATTGAAAGCACAGGCTGCAGTGCAGAACATCCTACTGTTCTCGTCCTGACAGGGAGCTGCGTCCACAGCTTCACCAGAAGAAGGGGGAAATAATGTTTGGCAATGACGTGCCTCTTACCCAACAGCGAGAGCCGCGGCTCCACAGGCCGGTGCTTGGCATATCCCCAACATGAGCAGGTTGGGCTCCCCAGCACCGACCCACACGGTCCCTAGAGAGAAGGCTGCAGTGTCCCTTTGGAACCTCTGCCACCGCCTGAAAGTAGCCTGCCTGCGTGTTAGCTGAGCAGAGGACTTCAGCGGAGCAGCCTCCGTAAGCCAAGCACCTGCGCTTGGTGCCGAAAGACAGGCACTGCAGGAATCTGCTCTTCACTTTTCTTTTCAATAAACCATCTCCAGTAATTGCCTTGGCTTTAGAGTCGAAGGCCTCTGGAGTAATGAACAACTGTTATTTCTAGTACAATGGGATCTTTGTCTATCATGGTATCCCTTAATTGCTACTGCGGTGCAAATTATGAAAAGCAAGAATATCTGAATATACAGACACTTGGTCCTTGTGACAGGAAATTAAGGTCTGTTCTCCAGCGCTGCTGCACGCCCTGAACTGCAGCTCAATTAAAAATGAACCGCATACATTCAATACTTCAAAAAGCAAGCCCTTAACCTTTGCAAACAGGAGTTTATAGAGCTCACATCACGTGTGTTCTGGCTGTCCCTAAAGATGTCCAATGCATTTTCAGACCCCGGGCATCCTGGTCCCATCAGAGTCGATGGTAAAACTTGGCTAAAAACGTTGGAAGTCCTTTTATTTTAACCAACAAATAAATCTGTTGGTGTATTAACTTTTGAAGTTTTAGTGGGTTTGGTTGCTTAATTGATTGTTATTTTTTACTGTAAGAAAAAGCAAGCCAATGTTGTTGTATCACCCACAATACAATATCCTTCATCTTCCTTTCTATTTTTCATGACTTGGGAGTTTATCGTTCTCAGCCTCTTGGACAAAATCTTTCTCATACCTGCCCATGCCTTGCTTTGGCATTGTACTCCTTGGAAGCAATAATGTCCAGAACAAACTCAGGTTTCTGGGAAGGAGCATGTTATCTCTATGGTGCTGTTTTAGTAGTCCGAGAATTAAGAGTCTAAATAATTAATCTCCACTGTGAACTGTCTGAAAAGCATGGTGTTGTCAAATAACATCAGTAAGTGGCTGAGGAAAGGTCCAATCCTTCTCTTACTGATGGCAATGGGAATTTTGCCAGGAAGCTCAGCATGAGCAGGGTATAGCCCAAAGTAATCAGTTCTACAGATGATTACATGAAAAGCCCTTAATTATAGCATGATGATTGAGTATTATTACAGTCATGAGACAGAGGCATCTTCTGGAACCAAAACCAAGAGAAAGAACACACTGTAGCTGTCCCTCCTCCGAGTTGCACCTCTTTGGCAGCAGCCCTTAATCAGATGACTTTTCACAAGTTAGCACAGCTACTCTGGTTTTGGCCGCAGCCTGACATGTACAGTGAAATGAGCCCAGACTTCCTGTTCCACAGTTCCTCTCTGCTAGAGGTCTCTCAGCACCCAAAGCCCACATTGTGTGATAAGTAGAGTGTTTTTGTCGAACTCAGGAATACTCTGCACCTGATTATCCATCTTCTCACTTCAGTTCAAAGGCAAGTCTTGCTCTGTAGGTGCCTTCTCCAGGCTGGGGAAGGGCAAGTAGCCAATGACCGAGTGTGACAGCTGCTGTCTCGATGAAGGAAGACTGTGGCACAGACGCCCAGAGCCAGACATGTTCTTCTGCAGCCTGCCCAGCGCTTGAGCTGAGAGCTCGAGGAAGTGGGTTGTAGCCATGAATTGGGCACTGAGGGCACAAGTGACACGTGCAAGCTAACGGGATGCCCGTCCATCAGACGCCATCAGGACCTTCATGGTTCTTCAGCGAGCGCACGGCTTTACGCAGTTCATCTGAGAAAGCGAAGCCTGCACAGCACCCTGCAAAAGCAAAGTCTGTGTGAAGATGGGGCTACGACTGGACTTTGTATGAACTTTGAATTAAAATGTTCTCTTTATTACTTATACATAAGGAGGTTTGTTTTCTCCCTCTTACTTGGGGACCAAAGGGAAGCCTGCCCCTCCCTGTGGAAATCAATAACTTGGCAGCTTAGCGGAATTGTTCTCAACAAAGACAAAAGGCAAAAGTATTTATAAAACGTGCACAGTCGCCTCACTCAGGGTTACTAAATCACTGACAGTGTTTGGTTCTGGGCTTTTTTTATTGTCAAAGTCACAAGAAGTTGTAGAGATGACATGGGGGAAACACACGTCCACAGAATGTTTTAGGTACATTTTGGGGGGATTTTCTTCCTTATGAGAGAAGTTTTTACGTCGCATTTTAATTTATTTTCCACACGTGTATGTTGCTTACTTTTTGTCTCCAAAAGGAACTGCGGAACTCTCCCACTGCTTCCTGCCTGAAATGGCAATCTCTGGATGCAGCCCTGGTTTCCCTGTCACGATACATGTTGCCAGGCTTTGCCTCCTCTCAAAATTATCACTGAAAGGCTACGCTGACAATCAGTCCCATTTGTAACGGAGGGGGATTCTGAAATGTTTACCATTAGTTTCGTAACAGCAGTTGGTAATTTCCTGAAGCCATGCATTCTGATTGAATACCTCTTCTTTCTGCAGTGGTAAAAAAATAATCACTGCTATTTCATTTTAACCTCTCAAAGGAAGAGCAAAAATGAGTTGCCTAGCAAGCAGAAGTACTGTTGCCTGTGTTAAAAGGTCAAGGAAAAAATGTGCTGAAAACTTTTTGGATACTTACATAAAGAGATGATTTACAACTTGGGAGTTGTTTATTGCACAAAAGGGTCTCTATTTGACCCTGTGCATCCTGCTCTCATGTACTTGATGCCACTTAAAGGAGAGGAGTATCTGTATTCCTCAGACAAGCATTCTGACATTTCAGGAAGATAACAGCTACCTCTCAGTTTAAATAAACCCAGAAATGTGCCTGCAAAAATCATTTGTCATCCTTTATAGAAATGTCAGTGTTCCAGATGAAGTGATAGAGGCATTAAAATCTTTTCACTCTCGGACCACGTGCTAAAATAAGCAGCAAATGAAAAGCTATTGTGCTTGCTTTCTCAGGGCATCTACTACACTTGGTAATGCCTTCTGTGGAAATCCATCACACAGTATACCTACACGTGTCCTGAATACTCCACCTACTCCAACCCATGTGGTCCTTCAGCTCTCAGGATCTATGTGCGCAGGAGCTCGTGTGTCACACGTAGCAGCTGTGCTGCGCCACACGGTAGGATGGATGCACTCCCAGGGTGCTACAGGCTGGACTTAAATGGGTGCAGAATCAATTCCATGCAGAAACCCATTGAAGCGAGAGCCTGGTCCTGGTGCAGGTCCCGGTGGGAGGGAGGGAGAGAGAGAGGGAGGGAGGGAGTACAGGGGATTTCTGCGTTTTACAGGAAGAGGCTTGGCACACCTATAGCCCCAGCACTCTGGAAGCGCAACAGCTGCCTGCCTAACTGTTTTTTAAGGGATGGGGAGGAGATAGAGCCACAGCTACTCTTCTTGTGATCTGTAAGAGACAGAAAGGATCCCCAGGATAAGAAAGCGAGCACTGCTCTATCACGTACTGCAGAGAGGTGCCCTGTTAGCTGCACAGGACACCAGAAGGCCTCACAGCATCCTGAGTCTTCCACAGCGTAACCAGAAGATCTGGCAGACAAAACTTTAGCGTTACTGCTTGTGTCCACTAAGACATCTGTCCGCACTAGGCAACCAGTATGAAGCAAAATGCCTTCCCCTTCCTTATCTGCTGCTAAGGAGGCATGAAAAGGGGAATGTACAACAAAATGAGAGGAGGGAGAAAGAAGCATCTTATCTCCATCAAACTCTCAACCTCTGCCACCAAGCTTCCACATTCAAAACACTCTTTTTCCATTGCAATGACTTGGTGCAAGAGCTGCCAGATGACCTGAGCCAGTGAGTGTGTGAGCTTTTTTCTTTCTCATCTGCCTTGGCCTGGACAGCTAGTTAATTCAGGCCTGGGTCCTGCGCTGAGCTCAGTTGGGCTGCACAACCTCTGGCAGCAGCTGGATCCCTGGCAGGTTCAGCATCCCTCCTGCAGGGACCCTGCGGCAGGGCCAGCGCTTTGGCAACTGATCCAGAAATCAAAGCGGCCATGAAAACTTTCAGGGAAGTATTGAAATAGCATTCCCTTTGCCTTATTTATTTAGTTTTTCCCCCTCGAAACTTATCAGTTATCTCAAACATTTGTTAAATTAGTGTTCTGGAAGCAAATGCTTTCTCACAGGCTTTTCTTTGAAATGATGATCTGTTTCAGAATGCTTTTCAACTAGTTAAAAAGGAATAAGAAAAAAATAAAAGAAGAAGAAGAGGGGATTGTGAGCTAATATCCTTCCTAATAACCACAGAAACCGGAATCTTCTGGAGAAAATTAGCATTTATCTCTTCCCTGGTGTAAACCACTCTAACCCACTTTTCCAGTTTGCCTGATGGTGAGGGATTGCTAGGCAACACCACACTTGCAGGTCAGCTGCCACTTTATAACTATGCCAGTGTCAATTTTTTTGAGGCACACACTGAGTTTTTTTTCCAAAGATTATGTTGCCATTTAAGATTAAGAGCGTTTGAAAATACTTAGCTAATCTTCCCACTGCAGTTCTAACTCCTGCTTCACCCAAAGTTGCACTGCAGCATCTGAATATTGCTTGGAGCGTCTAAATATTTGGAAGTAAAGCCTGCCATTTTCTTCAGTAGTGTGATGGAGTAAAGTGTAAGATAAAGCCTGATTTTTAATTATAAGGTGTCCTTTCTCTTACTCTGCCTGTCTTCCCTGTTTTTCATGCCAACAGCAACTGTTTGATTTGATTTGAAGGAAAACTGAACAGCTAGCCTGAAGTAGCAGATGAATCATTCTAATATCTGATAACTTTCCCAAATAAAGGCAGCTCTCTCCAGGAGCAAATGTCAGCCTCCATCGCTTAACAAGCTTATCTGAGCCAATACAGTTAGCAGGGACATGCTCACACTGAAAAGCCAATTGCCAACACTGGAATCTTCAGCGTGCCGCCAAGCTGACGAGTAGGAAGCGATACTCCTGATTTCCAGCCCAAGTTCTGCACAAAGCCCATGCCTGAGCAGGTGCTTTAAAAGTACCAGATACATGCCCTGTTGCAAAAGTTCCCCACCACACAGACCTGAAAAACATGAGGTCCTCCTCAGTGGGCCACCACTGGTGCTGGGGCATCTCCTGCTCCTGTTCTGCTCAGAGGTAGGGCAGCCCAGGAGTCTCCTCCAAGCACCCAGCTACTTCAAAGAAGTGCTAGACAGAGATGGGGTTTTATAAAAGTGAGCACTTGAATGCAGCATGGAAGCCCTTTTAATAGTGAATACTTCATTAAATCAGCAACTTCCTTGCAAACGGTGCTTGGCGTAGTGAGAACGTACGCATGAGGGATAAAAATTCACCAGCCACATATGCCAGTAAGCCAGGACTGCCTGGGCCAAGCACTCAGGGTCGTGAGCTAGGGCTGGGCTTGCACCTGAACCCCAGGAGCCCGGTGAAGCCCAGGAGGGAGTGGGACCTAAAGAGTCTCCAGGGAGCCAGGCTTCCCTCGCCGAGCGGTGGGGTCACTGGGCAGCATCTCTCTCTGAAGGCTTCCCTCAGCTCCTACCTCTCACCACCAGCCCTGGCTGGGCAGGAGAGTCATACCCAAACCATCATCTGAATGTCAGGCTTGGGCAAGCCCCACTTATTTTAGCACATTCTAGCAGTGGCTCATAATAGTGTGTTTAGCCTAAAAAACAATAGCATTCTTAAAATTAGTACTTTTGTATTCTGTTACCTAGCCTGCGAACCTCTCAGTACGGAAAGATGCCCCTTTTTTCCTAGAATCCTCATTGTTAGACAGACACCTTTCCCAAAAGCACGGGGAGGCTCATGTAATGTGATGTAATTAGGAAGTCAAAGTTGGGGGCTTTAAAAGCAACAGAATCTAGTGAGACACAGTCGTGACGGCTGGCATCACTGTCACAGTACTTATAAAAAATATCCCTTTTAAATTCTCCATGTGTTTTCACCAACACAGGTGCTGGTCATTTAAGCCATTTTAATTATATTTTCACATCACATTGTCATTTATGTTTGTGCTTTTTACTAGATCCAGTACGCTGAGAGGCTCCATACACGCCACAGCTGCTCACTACAGTTGCATTATTATGGATTACAGGAGCTTGCAGACGATCCAAAGAAAACTGAAAAGATAAAATGAAAGTTTCCATGGAGGTCCAGCGACTTCAGTTAACACTCCGTGGAGTCCCGTGTCACAGGGGCAGCAGCACACCACCTCGGGGCGGGGGGGGTGGTTTGATGAAATCTATGGAGCCCTCACATGCATTCAGCATGACGGAAGACTGAAAGTAAAAAAAACTTCTGGCTGGCTTCTAAAATGTCAGGTAGAATGTCAGCTAGCACTGTAATAAAAAAGGCAAACCTAATGTAAAACAAGAGTACTCTGATTAGCATGTTGCTTTCTAATGAATGCTACGCATTCAGCGAAACCACTGAGCTTCAGAAATAACCGAGTACTGGCTGGGTAAAAAAAGCCACTGTGGTTCACTGGTAACTCTCATGAAAGCTCCTTTATCAAGTGAATCTTTCTTTGGGCACTTATTTAATTTGACACGTCTTAGGACCAAATTCCTTCATCAAAGGGTAGATACTAAGGTCTCACTAAAGTCAATGGGACCTCTATGCAGCTCGAAAGAAACCTTGGCATTCGTTGCTGTTCCTCGAGGGAGAAGGCAGAGTAAGGGGGAAAAAAAAGTATTATATTAAAATTGTAAAAAAAATTATATTACAGTTTGTGAAATGAACAAATAGATAAAGCCATACAATTATAAAAATTGATTCCTATTTCTAAGATTCTTTGAAAACATTCATCTCACAGTCTTTTACCAGTCGGCACATCTATTTTGTTCCAGTTCATGTGTCCAGACTAGACAACGAGGATGAAGCAAAATGCCTCCCCCTTCCTTATCAGGAACCACAAGTCCTATCAGTCACATAAAATCAGTAACAGGAAAATCTTTATTTCAATCAAAAAACAAGTCAGAAAGGCCAGCCACCCTGTGTGAATCGTGGAAAGGAAGAACTTCCTCGGCTGTTGACTTGCTTAGTCTATGACACACCAAAGCATAACTACCCTTTCCTCTGTATTGTTATTTCAGAAATAAAGAGGCACAAAGAAAGGATGTGTCACAGCCTCATAGCCAGCTCCCAACAGCCTTCTGCTCGCTCTGCTCAGACTACCTACCACACAGCTCAATGCTTGTTCCTCTGCCCTTCGCGGACACTCACTGTGGTTTTTCAGTTGCTAAACTCTGTCCTTTGAAGAGGAAACAGTCTAAAAACCTCAGCTTCCTTGCTGTTCTTTGTACCTTTCGAGGCAGATGACTTTTCAGAGTATTTTTACTTTCCTGACAATTAGCTTGGCTGCCCATTTAATACTCACATTTATGTTGTTAAGTTTTCTGTAGTTTTTGTATTATTCCACACGCAAATCTGATGGTGTATACTTGGCCTAGAAACTCTGATGGCAGCCAGATCCTCGGGTGTGCAGACATCGTCACGGTACTGTCAGTGCCTTCAAGAAACAGCCATGTTCAGACTCCAAATGCTGAGTTAAGATGTCCAGGCCATGGAGCCCTTGGTCTTTCTTTTAGTGTGCCACAGGATTATCTTATCAGCAAGTAGCATTTGCGGTTGTGACTTTCATGGGGTTGATATTAAAGCCTTCTGAACTAAAGAGCTCTTTAGAGATCTTTTCAGTTTGTCTAGTCACATGGTGATGTCACGCATCACCACTTTCTGCCCCAGGTCAGCTTTGTGCTCATATCGCGATCCACAGGGAGATGCTGCTGCTGCCACATCCAGGGTGGAAGGTACCAACTGCTTGGTTAGGTCGGCCTTTGGAGTTTATTTAGTCACAGCAGAGCTGAGCAAAGCCCAGCTGCCATGCAGAGCAGCCACAGCTCAGGTGTTTCATCTTTTGCCCTCAATGCCCAAGGATGTGAACTGAAGCGGACAGTGGGAAAAGCCTGGCTTTCTGACTGCAGTACTGACTGCTTTTGGAGAGGAGTTTTCTCTTCTTCCATAGTCCTATCTACTATGCCAGCTTGAATTAATGGATCACCCGGAAACATTTATTTCCACTTCAGGAGTTGATAAACTTTCCATTTTAAGGTAATTTAAATTTCCCTATCAGTGTCGCTAATGGAGTTAGCTGGTGCACTTCCAGATTTCTCCAAGTAGCAAAGGCAAACTCCCTCCTCTGATTTTAAATTCAGACCATTTCTTACAACTCAGCCCCTGTTAATTCAGCCATGCAGTAGGCTGACAGGCCTGCCCAAACTTCATCCAGATATAGTTTGAGAACATTTGAACTGATTCCATCAGGACTAAAACCTGAGTAACATGCCTTTGATTAGCCTAAAGGGTAAGACCTCCAAGCTTCCTGTTTAGCTGATGGAGAATGACAGACTTTTCTAGATGGTGAAGACTGAAAGTAACTAAATTAGATACTGAATGGAGACCTCTTCTGTCTCCACTCAAAACAGAAGATCCAAGGAAAAGTGGCCTTACTAAAAATCAGGCTTTATGAATCCCACATAATGGATCCAGCTGAAGCGTCCCTTGAACATGAAACTAAACTAAATCCCATGCAGCAAAATTTGTCTTGCAGATGGGGAAAGTGAAATTTGCAAAATGCAACCTTGATTTTTTAATCTGTTATTATTACTGCCCTGTACCCAAAGGCAGTCTACTACAGACCAGGAAAATGCAAGACCAAGGATGCTTCTGACCATGAGATGTTAAATGAAGTCTGTCCTGTAATTTCTCTCCAGACATCTCACTGGAAATGTCCTTAATTCCTAACTCCTGCCACCTTTTATACGTCCCACTCCTCCAGTAAGCTGTCTGTCAATGTTGGTGCAAGTGTTCACTGTGCCAAACCAATCTTCTCTTTTTCAATACAGCGTTTTGTGACACAGGGTATCAAGAGCTGTATTACACTCTAGACACGCCACATCCCTAGTAACTTCTTTTGTCACCATCTAGTTCTTGTTTCCTCAGAAAAATGTAACATCACATACGGCTTTTTTCTCTTGAAATTCATATGGGTGCTGATCATCATCCTTCAAACTTCAGATATCCAAATGCATCCCTTTCTACCATTTCTATCAGTAACTAACCATAGTTAAACATGCAACTTACTGAACGGCAACCGTGTGGTTCCTTGCTTCAGTTTTTAAGGAATTGCATCCTTTCTCCCCTATACCTCTCGTCTATTCACAGTTCTGTCATCTCTGTAGCTAGCTATACAGATGGTTTTTTTCAGTTTTTCAAAATTCATTCTAGAAGATCAGACCACGATTCTGCCATGTAGGCTACTTGAGCCTAAAGATTATGTGCGGGGCTTTTTTACTTCTTTTATTATTTTTTAAATTATTATTATTATTATTAAATCTGGTATAATTGTTAAGCAGTTGTGTTATTAGAAGACTACTCTGTGTCCTAGTTTTGGCTAGGATAGAGTTAATTTCTTTTCTAGCAGTGGATGGAATGCCGTGTGTGGGAGTTAGGATGAGAGCAGTGCTGATAACACAGGGATGTTTCTAGTTGTTGCCAAGCAGTCAAGGACTTTTCAGTTGTTCATATTTCCCTGCTAATGAGAAGGGAGGCGACACAGCCAGGACAGGTGACCCGAACTGGCCAAAGTAAGTATTCCATGCCAATTACATCATGCTCANNNNAAGTAAGTATTCCATGCCAGTTACATCATGCTCACCATAAAAGGGGGGCTGGTGGGGGAAGGAGCAGCCAGCTCCAGGACACATGGTTTTAGGGACGGGACGGCATGGTTTCTGGATGTCTCTGAGCTGTACAACCTGAGCTGTGCGGTTCGGTGAGAAACTGTGCTGTGTATCACCAGTTTCATACATTTTGCTATAAAGTCCTGTTATATTATTATTGTATCTATTTTTCTGCTATCCCAGTAAACTACCTTTATCCCAACCTGGCTTGGTTCCTTGGGTCTTCTTCTCCTTCCCTCTCCCCCTCCCTCAACTTCCCCCGACTCCCTTTGAAAGAACAAGCAGCTGTGTGGTGCTCAGCTCTTGGCTGGGGCAAAACCACAACACTCTGCTACTTCATTATTTTCTTCTACACCCTATAAACGCCTCATTTGAATTCTCAATAATTCAGTGTTTATCACTGTTCTTTTACTGTCTGACATACCGGGACTCCCAAAGTATCCTGACTCTTTTGACGCCACTCTCCTTTGAATTTTGATGGGGCATGCCCAGATACTGCCCCTTGTATCTTTTCACAGCTGTACCTACAAAATATTTGTAATACAATATATCTGTTATAATAATAATAATAATAATAATAATAATAATAATAATAATGATAATAATAATAATAATAATAATAATGATAATAATAATAATAATAATTTGGTGGAACAACAGCAATCCAGAAGATACTTCTCTCTAATACTTGGCTACACTGGATGAAAATTTTGATCCCCGAAATACAGTATTTGATTGCTGAAATAGAATACAATGGGAAAATTCATTCAAAGTGAAATCCTGGACTAATCTGAGTTTATGGCAAGAATCTGGTGATTTTGTAGATTACAGCTACAGCTTCATAAAGAAGAGGAATTGCGGAATTGTCTATATCTATAATGATACCCATACCCAAATTATAAGAACACAACATACTAATATTTTAGCATTTTCCTGATACTAACCTTAATTCAATTTGATTTTTACAGCTACTGGTGCACACTTTCAGAGCTAAAAATATTATCAGTACAGAATGTTGCTAGATAAAGAACAGTCATCAGATATCTCACAAAATACCCATGATGAGGCGCTTCATTTTCTGGCACACAAGCTGCCCAAATGTCATGAGAGACAAGAGTTTACAGGTGAAGATTCTGGGAGCCATCAATGACTGCTTTATACAGCCAAAAATCCCACAAAACATGGGAAAAATCACTGCTGTGGATTCAGTCCTAAGCAACATTTCGCAGTCAGTTCAGGGCTAGTTAGACTTTGAAGCGCTCACTGTTGAAGCTTTTGGACAATTCTTCAATATTTCTTCTCCTTTGGATAATTCTTCAATATTAAGGTAACTGCCAAAAGTTAGCTGTATTTTTCTGGCAGCTGAGTGTGACCACAGTTCCCGACAAATAAAAGGTGGAACACTTCAGGAGGGCTCCTGGAGTGCATCCTGTGCTGCCCAAAGAGAAGCCCTCTCACTCTTGCTGGGAGAGCTCTGTGATTCAAATCAAAGTCTGGGACATGGCAACAACCAGCATTCTCACTTCAAAAATACACTCATCATCCAAGCCAAACTGCTAATGCAGATGCTTTCCATTAACCCCATGGGGTTATAGGTAAGTCCTACTACCTCGTGCTGTGTCATGGTGCTCCAGTTCTTCACTCATTCTATCTTCAGCAAATGAAGTAAGATCAAGACTTTAAAAAATGATTGCTTGAGAGTAGGAAACAGATTTTTGAGCACCCAGAAACTGTAATTTAGCTTCTGGCTTGAAAGAAGGTGGAGTTTTTCCCAAAATTAAAAAAAAAAAGAGCAGAAGACGATAAAGGAAAGGAAAAGGGAAAGGAAAAAAGGAAAAGGGAAAGGAAAAAAGGTAAAGGAAAAGGAAAGGAAAAAGAAAAATAAGAAAAATGAAAATGAGGAAAAAGAAGAACCTTTGCAACTGAACTCAAGCATTTCACAGACCTTGAGAATGTCTGCACCAGTTACAACTTGCTGTTTGTAAATAAGTAGAGCTGGGGAAGGGAAAGGAAAAGAAGGGAAGGGGAAATATCAAGGATTATTTGATGCGAATTCCATGTCTGTTACCTCAACACGTTTGGCATCATAAAGCTGCCAAGTGTGAGAGAGTTTTCACACATCTGTCAGGCAGTTGTGTTACGGCTGCTGCCTGTTCATATCCAGTGCCACAGCTTCGGCCGGGCTGGAGCCAGAGCTCCTTCTTCTGTCTCCTTACAGTCTGCAGGAGGAAGGTAGGTATGTTGAGACACATGTATGAATATATACACACACAGAGGCTTGCACACACACATATATATAGTATGTCTGTATGGTCCAGCCTGCATCTTCCTGGCTTTGCTGCCCACTCGAAACAGCTCTCTCAAGCTGTGCAATGCTCTTTTGCTCCTTCAACTGCCTCCTCAATTTCTTCCACCCAACTCCCCTGCTCCCAGACTCTAATGTAGCCATGGCTACACTACTGTACCAACTTCCCAAAAGCTGTTAGTACCTAGCTTGTAAGAATATCCATTGAAAATATTTCAGTGGGCATTTTCAATAGCCACAAATGAGCTGTCATTGACAAGACCAGAAATAAAAGTTAAACACCCTCAGGTTATTACCTCTTCACATTAAATCTGGGCTAGCTGTAAACCTAGATCTTGTGATTGGCAGTACAACCATTTCCAACATACTGCTGTGATAGGGCACATGTAACATATAAGCCTGAGCCTTTTCTGTCATATATTTCCATGTGTTTCCACCTATAGTTAATAATACAAATAATTAATGCACAAGAGGCTCATTTCCCCATAAAATACAAACCCAAAACCTGGAAGTGCTAGCTGTAAAAATGCAGACAGACACGTTTGCCCAGGAGGTAACTCTGCTTTAGGACAGATTAATTTGTTCATGATCCATTATTATTCTTTAACAAGTTTATAGGAACCTTAACAGATAAAACCTGTTCCAAGAGCTGTGTTTTCACTGTCAGTGATCCTTGTGCAAAAGCAAAAAAATACCTTGGCAAAACAATAAGATACTGACATAAGCCCAAGGCTATTCTTTTTCTACTTAAATTTCAGTGTCAAAATGTTAGGAAAAACAATTTTCAGGCTGTGTCGTGGTTTAACCCCGGCCAGAAACCAAGCACCACCCAGCCTCTCGCTCTCTGTCCCCTGGTGAGGTGGGGAGAGAATCAGAAAAGCGAGAAAACTTGCGGTTTGAGAGGAAGACAGTTCAATAGGTAAAGCAAAAGCTGCATGAGCAAGCAAAGCAAAAGAAGAAAAGGAATTCATTTCCCACTTCCCATGGGCAGGCAGGTATTCAGCCATCCCCAGGAAAGCTCCATCACATGTAGTGGGTACTTGGGAACGCACCCTCTGTCACTCCAAACATCCCCCTTGCCTTCCTCCTTTTTCCCCCAGCTTTATAAGCTGAGCATGAAGTCATATGGTATGGAATATCCCTTTGGTTTGTTGGGGCCAGCTGTCCTGGCTGTGTCCCCTCCCAACTCCTGGTGCGCCCCCAGCCTCCTTGCTGGTGGGGTGGGGTGAGAAGCAGAGGAGGCCTTGGCTCTGTGTGAGCACTGCTCAGCAGTGACAAAACCATCCCTGTGTTATCAACCCTGTTTTCAGCACAAATCTAAAACACAGCCCTGTACCAGCTACTATGAAGAAATTAGCTCTATCCCAGCCAAAACCAGCACAAGCTGCTAGAGGGTATTGCCATCTGTGAAAAATAGAAAGATAACTATAATTATTCAGGTGTGCACTGTTAAATAATAGAAAGATTTTGAAGGGCTAGCACACCATTTTCTAAACCATGTTTTTTTCTGGTAAGAAAGATAGAGAGATAATAAACAATTAAGGTGATTTTCTCCTTTGCAAAATAGCTTACAGAAGCAGTATTAATAAGGTTGCACTGGTTCCCAGCAGAACACATGTGGAGGGCAAGCTCCGATGTAGTTTTTAATTCCATTTCCTCAGGACCCCTATAAGACATTTTGCACAGCAATACCATTTGAACAAACCCATCTGGGATCAAATTCTAATTATCATTTCAGAATTCAGTGGGATATCTGCGGGAATGAAAGATGAATATTTGGTCCTTAGGCATGTAAAAGAAGAAGACATAATGCAGTGTTTTTCCTTTCCTAGCAAGAAAGAGAAGATTCCCAGAAGATCACCCATGGTCTATCACTGGTCTGCAAGCCATTTCAAAAGGTACATGCCTTGGAAGAGAAAGGTGTTCATTCCTGTGATGACACATTGCTGTGACTGCTGCTCTTCCAGGTACAAGGCAAAAGAGGGCAGTGGAGCACTGTGCATTTCAATAGATTAAACTAATGATCCCTACAGATCTTTTATCTGCAGTTCCTTGCTGCAAAAAATATTACAAGACCTAAAAAAGAAATCATGTGGTATTAATAATAGCCAGACAGTTTAAACAGAACATCTCTTAAACTTTCATTGAAAATGGCATTTGTATCCTAGCGAGCCTTGTGGTTGATTGATTGAAACCTCCTTAGATTGCATATGTTAGCTTCCGAATCTCCTGTCACAAGAGGTATTGCATTTTCATTCACTCAGTAGGGTTCTCATTGTTGGTTTCATCTGCATCACCTCCTTCGCACGCAGTCCAGGGAAGCTGGTGTTCTTGCCTATAACAAAACTCTCCAAGTTTGGTGTCCTCACACTGAACGAGTTTTTTTTCCTTTCCTGTGTCATTAATAACAAGTCGTGTTGTTTGGGGGTTGTTTTTACCATCATGCCATGGCCAGTCATTGTTTATGTTGGGTGCTTGCTTGCTTCATAGAGCAGTTCTGCCTTCTGAATCCTTCCCAAGAGTTTCTAGACTCGGCCTGCACCACCTCCATCTCTAAACGCATTTGTTCACGCAACTTCAAACATACAGCAATGCCATCTGTTGTTCACATAGTTAAGAAAAGAGCTTGAAGGTCAAAGATATCTCCAAACACCTCTAGTTTAACATTTTAATATGATCGAATTTGAAGTTTGAGTTTGCTTTGGTTTTCAGTGGAAGTCCTTTTGCCGAAAGCAGTTGTTCCCACTTCTGCGTAAGCTGACATGGATAATGTGTCATTAAAAATAATGACATGTTATTTAAGAGGAACAGGCACAGCAAAGAACCCTGGCCTCTTTGCCCAACAAGCTTCTTTCATCTTGTCAACAACAGCCTTTAGTCTTTCTTTAAAATGACAAAGGTTTCTAGTGTCAATATACTACTCTGACTGTCCTCGGGATGGCACTGCTCTAACTGGATTTATTAGCACAGCTCTTACTTTCCCATTATAAGCCAAAGTCTGGAACTCAAATGTCATTCACTTCAAAATGCTGCATTTTATTTAATGGCTATAACGTGTCAGCACTGTCTCCAATGCTCTTTTGATGTAAAAAGACAAGGGGATGTGACAAGATACCTTTGATGTGCCACATCCAACCCGAAGTTTGAATTATTTATAAATGTTTGGGAAATTACACAAAATGATAGTGTAGTGAAATGTAACCCGTTACCACTACATTCACAGATCAAAACACAGTAATCACCAACGTCATTATCTTATTCCAGAGCAGTTGCAAGGCTAACTCACTGGACTGGGATGCACGGAACTGGTTTACAAGCCTGGTTCTTCCCCAGTCCTGCCAGTGAATTCAGGAAAGTTCCCCCATCCTCCTCAGCTTCGGCTTCCTCTCCTTTAAGGCATGGGGAGCTAACACCCATCTTTTTGTGTAATGACTGGACATCACGGTGCTACATAGTATTTGTATTTGCAGTAGAGAGGATAGATATAATTCCTGTTATTACAGTTCTTTCTCCATTTTTTTACAGTGATGTTATTTCTCCTACTACAGTATTGTGTCTGCAGGGTGCCGGGTCCTGAGCTGGTCATAGCCCACCACCATTTACGTTTGAAAAACGCTTTAGAAGCGTAAGCTCATTCTTTCCACACCAGCACACTTAAAACTTACAGGAAAATCGATAATTTTCTCTACAAATTGACTAGGCCTTTTCCAGTAGGTCCTGTTCCGTGTAAAATGGCACAAGCCATCCTCAAATACAATGGGAAAACCCTGCAATAACACTAAACCCAGGGATGTTACCATTGTTCACGAGATGCTTATAGAAATACCTCTGTGTTTTGGTTAGCTCTCTGAGACAGAGAACAGCAGCTTTCCTGATGGGTGAAATGTTATTTGCTTTGATTTACTCATTTTGTCCTTAGCTAAATAATAAATCGATGTAGTATTTCAGTGATGTACCTAAGAAGCAATCTAATATTAATTAACTCTTCCTTTCTCCTTTCCTTAAATAGTTCATTTCCTGATTTATGTTTCTGTATGATGTGTAGTTAGACTCATTTTTTATATCAAACTAAATATAACGTTTCTATCACTTACAATTTGTATTGAATTATGAAGTTTATATTATGAGATATATACATACCATTAAGAGAAAAAAACCCAAAAAACCAAACCAAACAAAAAAAAAAACCACCCACCCCCCAGAAAAAGAGATGCAGAAGTTCTTGACATCAAAGAGACAAACTAGCTAAGTCATAATTAGCCCCAAGCTTGTTTGGTGTAAATTGTAAACAATATATCAAGATGACTAATTGCAATGAGTCTAACTACCAGACATTGAACCTGAGGGATTGGAGTGCCTTGTCGCCACATTAGCTCTTGATACAGCATCTGAGAGAAGAGTGATGTGTGGTCTGACCTGTGTCCAGGTCAGGTGCAAATCAAGAGGCTTTCCAAATCTGAGCACTGTCACTTTTAAGACCCCAGGGCCCCCCTGCCCCGGCGCTTCAGCACTGACAGAAAGGCATTTCCCTGCCCACACCAAAGCTGCACCTGCTCTTGAAACAGAGATTCCCCTACCCAGAGGGGTTGAGCAGCAAAGGAGACAGGCACGGGCTTTCTTTTCTTCCAGAAAGTTAAGTCAGAAGTGCCTTTAACTTGTGATGGAGTCTATTTCCATTCTCACTCCTATCACAGCTAGAAGCTGGCATTAATGTGACAGAAAGCCATGCAAACTTCAGATTGTCAGGATTTCCAGAAGCCGCTTTCACAAACCGAGCGGTCTCACCCTTCATTTCTAGGGCACCACCCCAGCCCACCTAATGAACCGTGACCCACAAGCAAGACAAAGGGACAAATGAGAAGTGGCCACTTTCATTTCAAGCATCGCAGGGAATAAATGTGTGTAGCACATATACATATACATATGCATAGCATCTCTTTAAACCCAGGATAACAAAGACTTCTGAACGTTAATGAAGGAGATACCAGAGGGAATGTTTTAAAAAGCAGAACCATTATGATTGGCAAAGGACAAGGTCAATGCAGGTAAAGAGGGAGATTTGCTTCTGCTTTTAGATTAAAAAACAAACAAACAAACAAACTTTTTACACATGGAAAAAAACAAAATCAAGCTTTCCTCAGCAAGGACCATTATTCAAAGGACAACATATTCTGGGCCACAAATGCCATCTGCTACGGGAAGACGTAGACACCTTCTGCACTGAAAGTGCTTGCTCCCCTATCGTGTGAGACACACAAAGGTGATGATAATTTTGCATTTTTCAGCCTGTCCCCTTTCAGGGCACAAAACCCCACTGCCTACATGTTGAAAGGAAAATGCAGCAGAGGTTCCCAGCAGAACAGCTCAGGTGGGGGGAGGATGAGGCTGGTAGGTGGCTGCAGGGCTGTCTGTGTCTGGATGAAGAAGCGTCAAGACACCATGTCAGAGCTGAAATGAAGCGGTAGACCATCCACCCAATTACAAAAGCAACATCTACACTCTCACAACATTTATGTAACTGAAATATTATGAGAAAAATAAATGGATTTCCGGTTCAAGCATCTGCTCTACTCATAAAACTGTAGCTCAAAGAGAAAGCCCAGTACCGGTGCGGACATCACAGGAATGTAAGAGACGGGTTACTCACAGGCTAAATTCAACCATCAGCTTGCTTTAAAAATGCCAAATGAAGAAATGCATCTTCCTGCACAGATTAAAATGCTATTTGATAAAACATTCATTAAATACATTGAAGCCCACAGTGGGTCACAGCCAGTTGTTAAACTACATCACCATCAATTTAGTCTGGTACATTTAAGCTTGTTTTTTCTAGCCTGCACTGGAGGGTGGCTGCCACAGCACAGTGTGTCCTGAAGTCACAGTCTAGTTCTACTCTTCCTCGCCTCGCCAGACACTGGATAGCCCTTGTCAGGGTAGACTCTCCTATCTGTCTTTAAAGTGTTGTCATCCCCAAGGATGTGCCTGCCATCCATCCATCCATCCATCCATCCATATACACTAATTTCTCGTTCCAGCTATCTGGTCAGATGCCCTACAAAACTCTTCTCACCTCCCAGAGTACAGCCACCACCCCGCCCAGGATGCTGTCTTCCAGCTAGCCCTCTCCTTGATGAATCTCAAGAGGCCTTTAGCTATTTTCACAGTTATCACAAGAACCACTTGATATCTCTCATCAGCCAGAGGACCAAACTCGGTATAATAATAATTTTAGATTGCTGACATTCATAAAAACAGCAGTAACATACCCACAATCTTATCCAGGAATGACTCCTCATCCATATGTACAGAGGTTCTTTGGAGAGACAGTACTTTCACTTTCTGTCATGAAACCTGCTGAACCAGAGGCACGCATGGCATAGCCATGTTTTTTTCAGCCATATACCATGAACATTTTTATCTCACGAGGTAACTGTCTGCCTTTTAATTTAGCAACATTTTATGTAGATCACACACTACAGGCTATTAATAAACATTATTAGTTTTAAGGTCCGTGTGTCACATCAATCATCGCCAAACCAGTTAAAAAAACCCCCAACAAACCCAAACCTGGCTACAAGGGCTGAAGAGTGGCAAAGGTGGCTGGATGTCATCTGAGCTACACCACTTGGCTGCTGCTGCCTGCAGACTGAAGGAGGACTTCAACCACTTATTAATGCATACAAGTATCCTCAGAACCAAAGCCTTTGCTAACAGAAGCTGGCACCGCTCCACTGAAGTCAGCTGAATGTTTGTAACAAATGAACAGCTCCTCCACAGCAAGCAAAATTTTGCCTTCCTTTATGTATCATCCCACATGCCCATAGGATTTTGCCTACGTGATTAAAAGAGAATGACTCACTACAGCGTCTGCAGTGTCTTCCAAGCCTGTTCCTGCCTCCTCTGCTGTGCTCTACCTTCCAGCTGACCTTATGACTAAAGCCAAACTAAGAGAAGAAACCTTCGGCTGATGATTAAAAATTTTTTTAAAAAGGTAATACACAATAGTCACATGTTTACCCTTGGAATCCTCCAACACACAGACTCCAGTTAAATGAATTTGTCATCGATGCCACGTTCCTGGGACAGGAACGGTCAAATGTTTAATTCCTAAAGGCAGTAGGTCTGTAGAAGTTCTGGAATAAACACCTCGGGCACACTATCTGTATCCAGTCCATTCACCTGAGCTTTCCTGTGACATTTTGAAAAGGGAATTGCCGTGTGAATTTAAAACACAATGCAGGATCATGCTGCTTCATACATAATTTAGTTTTAGAACTAAGGTAGCTTTCAGAAACTTCCCTAAAAAGCAAGTTTTCTCTTCTCTCCCACTTTTTATTTAAAAAACCTCTCCAGGCTCGTAAGCCCGCACCAGGGGAAAAAATGAAAGTCACTTCAGAAATCTCAAAAATAGAAGTTTAGGCATTCAAATATGTAACAGTCTGGGGTTTGGGTTTTTTATAGGCTCAAAATGTTTTCCATCATGCTCTGACACATCTTCAAGTTAAAAAAAAAAAATAAAATCAACTGAGGTATAGAAATGTGGCTTTCCGTGAGTTTAATAAAGGAGGTGGCGGTGAGTCCGTGCACTAACATGAGAGAACCAAAGTTTGAACCCCTGACCACAGATACCCTGCAGCTCTTGTTTATTTTGGATTTGCACTGGAAATAATTGTGCTCGATCGCTTTGTCTTGTCACGTTTCGAGTAAAGTTGGATGCACACCAAAATGTCAGAGTAAAGCAGGTCCCCTGTCGCCTTGTGTGGAGCTCCCCGGCTCTCACCAGCACCTGCCCAGCATCCTGGGGAGCAGGAAGGTGTTGTGGTATGACTGAGTGCTGAGGAGAAGGCTTTTTCTACCTGGGGGAAAAAAACCCAACTCCAACGGCCTTTTTCATTGAGTGCCTTTTTCTCCAGTTAGCATTCCAGCTAAAGATAAGCCATGAGTAGCCTAGGCATGAGACACAGGTCCGCTCGTGGCTCCCGTGGGACTGCTTGTCTCTTCGAAGCGGTTCCCATTCAAGTCAGGCGGTACCTGACACTCCTACCGTGCTGACTGCCTGTGTGAACACACCAGGCTTCGTACCGCCGCAGCCGAACATGGAGGAAGATAAGAACTGGACAAGATTATGGAAAATATTCTACTGCACATGAGTATGCCCAGCGTGATTGTATTATAGTCAGAGCGATGTAACTGAATTAATTTCCAGTTCCTAGAAATGTGCTGGAGTCCCCGCAGAGGCGTAAGAATTAAACAGGCTGTAAGTACATTGACGTTTTTGTTTTCAACCTTCAGGCTACTGTTATCTGTGACGGCGTCATTCTCCACATGGGTATCAGCAGCGTGGTCACCTTGCTCTAGTGTCTTGACTGCCGTGTACCATTTCGGCTCCCGACCACGCCACACCCAGAAGTGTCGTGTACGAACTGTAGGTGTAAAATCAAAGGATGGTCAGGGCTACTGAGAGCAGATCTCCACTCAGACCCACTCCCAGTTCTGTGCCTCCATCTTTTTGGTTTACCTGGCTTGCACACATTCTGAGTTAAGGTAGAGAGTGTGCTACAGCAAGCAAGCTACTGCTCATTCCAGTGGAAGACCCTCAAGAGTATATAGTTCATAGGATCGTACATTCTTAGGAAAATTCAAGTTGGAAAGGACCTCAGGAAGTCTGTAGGCCACTCTGCTGCTTAAACCAGGGCAAGCATTGAGCTCACACTATGTAGCTCAGGGGGTTGTGAAAACACCCAAGGATGGAGACTACACAACTTCTCTGGGCAACCTGTATGACTGTACTTAGAGAGAAAAAGGTTTTCCTGACATTCAGTCCGACCCTCCCTTGCTTCAGCTTATGACCATTGTCTCTTATCCTCTTCCAAAGCACTGCTGTTAAGAGCCCAGCTCCATCTGTTTGGTGACTCCTTCTAGGAACTGCATGCAGTGGTACCACTAGGTACCCCAAAGCCATCCCTTCTTCAGGCCGACCCAGCCTATCTCCCCCAAGTGCTCCTCACAGGGCAAATGCTCCAGCCCCCACTGCCCCCTCTGCTGAGCCTTCTCCAGTTTGTCCATGTCTGTCCTATGCTGGGAGGACCAAGATGGAACACAGTGTCTAAACGGGGTCTAACAAAAGCTTCAAAGAAGGGCATAATCCCTTCCTTCAATCTATGGTCCATATTCATATGGTCCTGGAGGACGTTGGCCAAATTTGTTTCCAGTGCACACCACTGGCTGACACTGAGCTCACTGCCCACCATTGCCACTCCAAGGGCTTCTCCCACAGGGCTGCTCCCCAGCCCATCCACCCCCAGCTGGTAGTGTTGCAGAGGCTATTCCCAACACGGTGCAGGCCCTGAGATTTCACTTTGCCAAGTTTCATGAGGTGCCTGTTGGCCCATTCTTCCAGCCTGTCTAGGTCTCCCTGAACAGCAGCTCTGCCCATGGGTCTATTGCCTGGTGCCCCCAGTTTGGCATCACCCACAAACGTGGGAAGTGTTACCTTCTCCAGGTTAAGAGACAGAAGAAAAGGAAGTGTTGGAGACTATCCCATATGTTGTCACTGAACTTCTAGCTGGCTTTAAAAAGTCACTGGATCCCCAATACAGCCTTCTTTCTCCATACCTAAAATGTGGGTAGCAGACCTAGAACACTCTGGGCAGCATCCCAACAGCCCTGGAAGAAAAATTCTACTCAGATCTTGGTATCATTAGTTGTTGTCATCATTATTGCTATTCATTTTTAATCATCATTAGTGCTACTTATTTCCTAAGGCCACCTGTTTGTTCCCTGCCTGGGGTTAACAGGACTCGCAGGAATTTACAGGCAATACTCTGACATGTCCTTGTAAAGATCTCTTATGCAGGTTTTGCTTCTTCACAGACTGGCAGTGCTCAGGCTCCTGCAAACCCTATGCTCTTTTGTGCCAGCATCCTAAACCCTGTGGGGATATTCAGGCTGCTGTGGCCTGAGGGCAGAGGTTAGTTGGTGCAGTAACGGGCCATAGCTCTGCTGCATTGCATCAGTGAATAAATGCATATTCCTTGGCTCATATCACTCTTCAATTATGCTCTGTCGGTCACTGGAAACATCTTTCTGTGTGCTCACGTGTCTTCCTTTTATCTTCACCAATGCCAAGGCTTCGTTAGACACCCACTCCCAGTCCCTATTAAGCGTGTCAGCGTGGCATTACCACAGAAAGTAAAAACCAGACATGAGAATGGGGGTGGATTGTAGACTTTCATTTTAAGCCCAGGTACATATAGGTATCTCAGAAAGGTGGTGATGACAGCATGTCCAGAAGCACATCGATCGAAAGAGCTGCCCAAGAAACATGTCCTGCGAGCTGGCTGCCTGTGTCACAGACACTTTGCATTAAGGCCTTGTTTAGTAACGGCGGTAGGTGTCATGGCCGGCTTGTTGGGTATTCATTTAACAGGGCTTGCAGCGTAGGCGACCCCCCACTGAAAGGGATACCGAACAGCAAATAACATTCTATTCACGTGTCCAGGTTTACCCCAAAATGCAATAAATATTGCATCACTATTCATACAAAAGGCACCTTTTTTTTCCCCCCGGCCATTGGTACATATACTCCTCTGTTCCACACAACCCAAAACATTCTCTCAGGCAGACTTTGTTAATAAAAAAAACACCGTAATACCCCAAAAACATTGTGAGCAAGCAGCAGGTTTCACTGTTCATAAGTTTGAGCACTTGTAACTTCAGGGGTTTTCTTCCCCCCTTCCACTTAAAGACCTAAGTACAAAAGATGCATTACCTGACAGATTTGTACTTTTGTAAGAAGGTGCTGCCAATTACTGGTTTTGGTCAAAATGTTAACATTTTCTTATCTTCTTTCTGAGATGCTCTTTTGTCATGTATATCTCTTGGTTATAATAGGTTAATTACCTGATAGGCTTTTTCCCCAGTACATGAGGGCTCTGTCCCTTTGAGGTCAGTGGAAAAACCCAAGACATAAAATCTATTTGTTATTAATGTATTTCTTCTATCCCGTAACACCTGAAATCTTTTTTTTTTCTCCAAAGTGAATAGAGTGTTCGCATTTATTTTCCATAAGCTTGATTCACTTATAATTTCAGTGTACAATATCACTCGTGTTTGATCACCAAGCCCCCAAGAAAGCATCTGCAGCACTGTCTGGTTTTAAGGTAAATGCATATTGGGCAATAATAGAGCTAGTTTTCAAGGATAAAGGAATAAAATCATCCACGAGGATTCTCAGCTCATTCTGGAGATGCAGACTTCTATTTTTATCACGGATTTATATATATGCATGTGCATATATATACATACATACATGCGTGTATATAAATGTATATACAGTTTCTGTAAAGCAAAATGAGAGGTTTTGCCCTGTGACCTTAGCATTTCACTACACATTAGCTGCACTTTTAAATTTTTGAATACTCTGGAATCTCTCTTCTTCCATCTTGATGTAACGTTCTTCCTTCTCTCTTTTCCCATTCCTTTCTCTTTCGTAATCAGTCACGATCGATTTTTTTCCCCACATCTTTCTCCCAACCATAATCCACATTCACAGCCTGTTCTACAAAGAAATTCTGAATGTCACCTTACTGTTATCCTTTCGACGTGATTTAATGTAATGGTGACTCGTCAAAACACCCCTTTTAGTAGCTTTAGTATTCCAATGTGGTGCATCAAAGCATTCAAAATAAGGATGTAATTCTCAACAGCAGCCAGTGACTGAGCCCCTGCAAGCTAAAGCTCGAATTTTCTTATTTGGGTGAAGTTTTAAAAGCTATCAGGGTACCTCTAACAAGAGCAGATGCTGCTCTTGTTCATATAAACCGCATCAGAAATACATATTAGAAGCAGCATGTTAAAATAAAAAAAAATAAAAAAAAGGAAGAAAAAAGAGGCTATTTTAAAGGATATTTACTTGAAAAACCCAGTTTAATGTAGAACAACAAATAAGCAAGTGTGCGCTGCTTTCCAACACACTCATCACTTTGTCAGGCCACTTCAGGAAAATCAATCCGTGCAGTTTGTCTACAAACCGTGCTACGCGCTGGGGAGTCACAGTGGAGACTTGCACCACCGCTCCGGAGCAGGAGGAGAAAGCCCGTGTGTCAAAGAAAAACGGGGGGGGGGAAAGGGGAGGAAGCCACGTCCTGAGAAAGGGCAGTGGTAGAACTCTTCCACCAGTGTTAACGTCCGCTTCCAGCCCTGCAAGTGGTGGGTGCCATGCAGGAGGGAGGGAGCACGCCAGGCCGGTGTCTAAGGGTACTTACCTACCTGAAGTGTGGGCAGAGCCTGCTCTCTGGGGGCTGGGCAAACACTCCGGTTCTTTACAGCCCCGGTTCAGCATCACCAGACCCTGTCTTAACATTACCAGCGCAGGATCATTACTTTAGCAAAGAAAGAAGGCACGGCCTGCCTGTGCTGTAGGTTTAACACGTTTGTTATGGTGACACTGTGCTCCCTAACACTGCCCCAAAATTTGTCATTTAAAGGGCCCTGCCAGTTTCAGCTGTTATAACTGTGGCATAAACCATAGAAGTAATCCCCACAACCCCACCTCCACACTGCTCATAAGCATACAGATCATACCCAGTGCTTCCCACACCACCGCCAGTCGAAGGGTGACTGATCTTAAGGCCACAGGGAATGACAACACAACTGTCATGCCTGACCTCTTGCATAACACCAACTAGAAAAAATCGCTCCTACGTCGAGCCCTCCCACTAAACAGGGCTAGAGCTGTGCAGGGCAGATCTATGTGTCCCACCTGACAGCAGCCTGAAGGCTACTCTTACTTTGCACTCACCTGGGGGGGGGAAATGTACAGTGACATAAGGACATCTCGAGGATGCAGCACTGGACATCCTTGGACTTTGGCTAACCTTTTGTCTCTGTGGAAACCCTCCTATGCTGGGATGATCTTCAGTGCTCGATTTAAGCTTGTTTTAGGGACAATGGTATATGATGTGCAGAGAGCATACCATGAAGACACTGACCCTTTCTAATCCATTTCATGAGGAAGAAACTAGAAAACGAGCAAGCCTGTGATGTTCATTGTCTAGTTATGCTTACGTGACACTGGCAGAAAATAATTAATAAACCTCCAGGGAATTTGCCCAAACAGGGATCGAGTAAAGAATAAGTTATGCAGAGACATACTGCATGTGTTAAGTCTGAAGTGACAGGGTTCTTGGGAACGTACTATAGCATCTGCCTTGCAGTAGGAATTAATCCATAAAATTCATTACACTTCTGCTGATGAGGCAGTGGTAACTTCTTCACAGTCTTTTTTTCACACAAAAAGGCAAAGCTTTGAAATATCCTTTTACACAATGCTCAAACAGCCTATTAAATTGCTTTTGGAGTAATTGCACACTTTCAGCCTACGACATTAGCAATTTTTGCAATATGGTAAAGATTTCTCTTGGCTCGAGTCGGAACATGATAACGAGTTGTCTTTGCCTTGAACAAAGCTACTACTCACGATGTTCCAACCCCTCTTATGACAAAAAAAAAAACCAAACTCAAAAAAACTTACAGGTAATATCTACCTGATGCTACTGTACTCTGCGTCTCAGTTGCAGGTGACATTTCAGCTATCATCTTTGAACCGTTTACTGTACATTAAGAGAGAGCAAGCCGGTGAAAACTGAGTTGGAGTCGGAGCACCCAATAACACTAAATAGAAATAAAATCATCAACAAACTACTGAGCAAGCAAGTAAATAAAGATAAGGCTCGCAGGCACTCCACTGTAGCAAATTTGCCCTTGTTGACTGTTTTAATAGTTCTCTCAACTTCAGAAACATCCTGCTGTTTCAAATTCACAAGCAGATGTGTTAATATTTTACTGACTCTGTTGAAACCAACTGCAAAATTCCTCACTGAACCTCAGCAAGGCCGGGATTTCATCCTCTTATATCAGGCATAGCAGCAGTAAGGAAAGTGGGTTTCATACCTTTGGGGTGCTGCATTTGTTAATGCAAAATAATAATCACAAATATTATCAACCCAAAGCAAATGAATCCGTGACTTCACCTATAAATCAAATACAATACCACTAATCATTGCTACACTTATTTTTCAGTTGTGCTAGGCTGGAAAATGCCCATTAGTGTTTATACAAATGCACATATACATATTTATATGTAAACACATAAATAGTTACCTTATTTAGGATAAAAGCTTTTAGAAAAAAAAAAACCACAACTATTTTCTACATCTTGTCTCCTAGAAACTATATGCTTAAAATAATAATGAGCCAGCTGGAAACACTAATGGTCAGACAATAACTGAAGGGAGTTATTTCACAGTTTCTGCAAATACTAAGCTGATTAGTGTTAGTTCTGATGGGTATTATGAAATAGGTCTGGCCATACCAACACTTCAGGTGTTTAACCACATGCACACATATCTGTCAATATCTGAAGTTTCGTGAAAACCAGTTTAATTTGTCCACGTTCCATGCAGTTCTACAGCCAGCAGCTTGAAATACTGCTTTACTGCGAAATAATTAACACTAAATGACAAAGCCTCTATAATCGTATCACTCGCTAGCTCCTGCCAGCTGGGAGAGGGGCGGAAGGTGCGCACTGCTGTTAATTCGGAAGGGAGCATGTGACACAACCCGACGTGTCAAAGCGTGAAGAGGTTTTTGCCACTTAGGTAAAAACAAGTGCACTGACTGGTGAAACTGAAAAAAAAAAATTTAAAAAAAAATTAAAGAGGACTTGGGGGTTATCTTCTTTCTACATCATTAAAGGTATAAGGAAAACAGCTATGGCCATTTTTAAATGCCTTTAAGAGCTTTCCTCTCCTCCTCCTCCTCCTCCTCCCCTCTTCCCTGGCTGTTCAGAGCTGTTGAGTAACAGACATTTCAGCGTGTGCAGGGGGAAGTAAACAAATGCATTGCTACTGTAGTTGCAGGGCAAGGAAACATTGATGTCACTGCTGCTACGATCACATTAGTAGGGTGCGTTAACGGTAATGTCATGTTTGATCATCCAGCCTGGTCAAGAGCCCTTCGAAATACAATCTGAACAGAGGCACAACCCAAAATGGCAAGAGGATAATCGACTTACGAACAGTTTCCTTCCCAATACAGACCCTTGTTGCATAGGTGAGCTCTCGGCCACCAAAACCCAATGTCACATCGTCCTGAATCACTCGGGGCTACACCACAACAACTTCACACTCGGCTAGCTCCCCGTTCCCCCTCTCTAAACCCAAATCTGATTCTTGCTCCCCACTGCGTACATGCACCCTCACCCTGCTGAGTCCGAACGCATCCCCGGCAGGGATACCGCTCACGGCTGGAGTTTGCTGCGAGCTTGTCTGCCAAGGGCAGGAACGCTCACAGCCCGAGCGTTTGGGACCATTTCTCCTTCCAGGAGATCTTTCCCACTCTGAACACGATGTGTTGCTGTCTCTCAGCTTCAGCACATGGTACACAACGCAACCCAACGAGGAGAGCAGAAATAGCCAAATTCTTTCAGGTGGCAAAAACGGCTGGGCAGGATACGTCCCCCGTGGTGTCCCAGCACGCTCAGCACGTACATCTTCATCAATAGCATACTTTTTTCTCAACATTTTCGGACATTGCCTGGCTCGGGCATCTCGTGTTTAACCCTGGGGCTTTAACCCTTCTGCAGAAAGTAGCGTGTAGGAAACGCAGTGGCGGTGAAACCAGGCAAGGACCGCTGCCATCCAGAACTTCCCACGCACATCCTCCTGACATCTCCCCCCACCTCCTTCCATCAACCTGCCCCTGGGGAAGGAGGAACTCATCCCGCCTCGCATCCCCTTCCCGAAGCCTGCGCGCCGGACACCCGACATCTTCCCCTTTATTTGCCGTTACTTCATCCGGTTTGCCCCCCGGGCTGATCAAGCGCTGGCCGTCCCCCGTAGCCCCCCGGGCTCACCTTTTCGGTCTGCCTGGCGGCGCAGCCACCGCCTGCATACCAATGTGGGGCCGCAAAGGCAGCGCGGCGGCCGCCCGCCGCCCCTCCC